>APFE031336705.1:18410-34854 GCA_000404065.3 Pinus taeda | reverse complement strand
ATATTTTTTCCACTATTTTTCCACTTACTATTAGACTAAAATCATATTTTAATAGATTTAATTATACACAATTGTATATATTAATTAGAGTAAAAAACATATACATAGATATATATGTATGTTGATATCATTAATATTAGTTAATCATATTTCTTAATTTTTGGTGATGAAATTCAACAATACAATATTTTATTAGTTGTTTTATTTTTGTGATGAAATCTTTGTTTTATTATTTTTGTTTAATTAAGTTATATTTAAGTTAAGTCACAAATACTAGCTATTATGTAACCCTTGTTTATTAAATATTTTATATATTTCAAATAAAACTATAATTTTCTGGTTTATTATATGAGACATACATGAATTTTTACCATTTTTTATATATTTAAATTAAAATTATCATTATTTTTTTATTTATATGTTTGTAAATTAGTTTTAGTAATAAAAATCATGTTATGGTTCTTAATGTTTATTATTTTCAATATTAATTTAGTAGTATAGTTATCTAATTTCTAATTACTAACCTGAGGGAATTTACTAGTATATTATGCACTTCTTGTTAAGAATCCATGAAAGTGTTTGGGAGCCAGCTTACAAGCATGATTAAGTTTGTTATAGAATTAGGATGTGCTTATTTATAACTTATTTAATGAATAGGAATAGGTAAACAAATTTAATAATGCTAAAAATATGGCTTTAGAGATAGAAGAAAGTAATTTGAAATTTCTATTTATTTTTATAAAAGAAGATATTGAAAATATGTTAATATATTTAATTGATATTTTTTTTAATTGAATATAATAAGTAAAAAAATTTAATATGTTAAAATAGGGTTTAAAGAAAAAAAAATTAATTGAAATTTTATTTATTTTAAAAAAAATATAAAAGTATTAACATATTTAATTGATAGAAAATATTAATATAATTAACTAACTCAGGATATAATAAAAAAAACTTAAAATTGATCTTCATCATAAAAATTAAATACCCAATTAATTATATAAAAATATAATAAAACAAATAAATTTTTTTTTTTTTTTTTTTTTTAAATTTTTTTTAACCATTTCATAGGTATATTACGTAATTGATTAATTCAGGTTTCAAGTTAAAAAAAAAATCCACCCATTTTTATCTATATCTACCCTTTTATTTAACCTTATATCTACCATTTTCATATAATGTTCATAGTGACTTTATCCAGACATGTGCTACTTTTCCTTTTTAGTTTAACCTTTTTGCAAAGGCTTCTAGACACACAGACAAATAAATATCTATCTTTAGAAAAATATCAGATAAGGTTCAAAGTAACTTTAATCGAGACACGTGATAACTAAATTTCTCGGGATCTTTCGAAGTAAAGTTCACATTGAAAGAACCAGAAAATGTGATCCGGAAAATTTAAGATATTAATATATGATACAACGTATTATATGATGCAACGAATTACGATGCGTGTAGTTAAGATTTCAAGTGTTCACAGTGACAAGTGTCTTCTTTGTCTTTGATAGAAATTCTAAATGTAATTTTTTCAAATTAGGCTGGTAGATTGAAGCCTACCCGATTCAATTCAGGGAGGGTTTTTTCTCATAGTGTAATCACTAAATGTTTAACAACTAGTTGTATCTCCACTACAGTTTTAGTAAGGTGCTATCAAAATAGAGTTTGGTTGGGTAGGGTGGGAGGAATATCAATTATTGGGAAATGGAGTCAAATCTGAGTGTTTATAAAGATTATTAAAGTAAATGATGTTTATTTTATATGAAAGTGGAAAGAAGGATTAAAAGTCTATCACATTTGAAGTATTTAATTATGGATAAATTCCAAATGTAACTTTAGAGGAAAGTTGTGAGTATTCAACTTTATAAAATGGAGCATCTAACAAAAGATGAGTTCCACAACATTTATTTTCAGTTTAAATACTTAGAAGATACATTTACTTTCAGTTTAAATACTTAGAAGATTTACACATAAACGAATATTGAGAAGGGAATCACATACACATGAGAAAAGAGACAGACTTCAAAATGCAAAGCACTTTTTACTTCTGCACTTGATATAATTAATACCCATAAAAGATTACAAGAGAGAGAAATAGTTTCTTCTCCAAACTTCAAAATCCAACATTTTTTTCCTCCTTTATAGTGTATTATATAGGAAAAACACATCATTATTTTCCTCCTATCTAATGTATTATATAGGAAAAATACATAATGTTTCAGATCCACAAAGTCTCCTAGCAAAACTAAAAAATATTTATAATATCTGATAGATTAATTTCCAAAACATAATTAAAGTCTCCTTTTAGCTATTCAAATCTCTATTTGACACATAACATTGGTCGAAGTATCTTGTGAAATTGCTACACATATCTCCTATTATTCTTCTGGAAAAAGGATGAGTCATAACTATATTGTAGGATATGGAATTGTTCATTCGTTTTTAGGATCATGCACCTCCATTGCCATATGTAGACCTTCTTTGTAGCTATCCATGAGATACGATGAACCTGCAAAATTTCCTAAGATTGTGCAACTGTCCTATGTAACTGTTTACTTCTTTTAAGGCTCTTTTTCTCTTATGTTGATTCGTATTTTCTTCCCTCCTTTAGCCACAAAACCTTTTATGACATATTACCATAGTGCACCAAAAATAAACTAACTATTAAAAAGATAAAATGATGCATGCCAAAATACTCAAGTAGAATTAGGGTTTGTAAATTTCGTTGCCAATGAGGTAAACAAGCCATTCTTCCATAGCTTTTGCAGCCTGAGAAAGAATTTTTAACATGTATTGGCTCCATGTTATCCTCCTAGCACGTTTCTGTATTTTTTTTCTAGCTTTTAGAGTTTCTTTCCTTTTTCTGCCTGCATACTCTATTTTGCTTTGTTTGGTGGCATTCTTTTTGCTCTTTGAAACCTTCACAATTTCTTCATCTTCATCAACAATCACCACCTCCTTGAGCTTAGGGTTGATATTTTCCTTTAAACTCGTTCTTAGTTTATTTGCAGAGTGAGTATGGGGTTTTATATAGTAAACCCTAGGCTCTAATTCTATTTCTTCATCCCCTATTTCCATGTTTTGTTTCCCATTTTCAGTTTTGCCTCCTCTTCTTCTAGCATTTTCTTCTGTTGTCTTCTTGTTCTCCTCTCATAGACCTTAAACTCTAGTTTTTTTTTGCAGGTTTTCAATATGTTCTTCAACAGGGAAATGACTAGGCTCTCCCTCTATTTCCTGAGATGGTTTTGACAAATATTTTAGTTTTACCTCTATTTTGACTTCTGGGTGCAAGGTTTCTCATATTTCCTCGTCTCAGTTGTTCCACCTGTTTGTTCAACTCATGAGCATATAATATATTTATCAGGCCATGATGATAAATGTCATGAGATGAAATCTCGGGTCTGGTTATAGCTTTGGTAGAAATTTTCAGCAGAATTTGATAAAGAAAATAGGATAGATTCATTTTACTTGAACTTGCTAGATGACACAAAACCCTCATGTGATTAAAATTTAGAGAACCTCACTTCACAAGTGAAGAAGTGTTGCATAGTCCTTAGAGCGTTAGACCATTCAGGATTCAACACATTCTGAGGGACTCCTACATTCTAGTCCTTGTCTTGACAGTCTTCCTTCAAGAAGAAATTTAGGACCGCGTTCTGTAGTTTCTACTTTCTAAACCATCTTTCACCCTCAGTAGGAAAACCCGTGGCCTCTATAATGGACTCCTTGGTGACTAGAATTTGTAGGTTTCTTATATAGGTTGTGCTTCCATCAAAAGAACATATAAATTCATGACACCAACTCAGATTATCTCTATTGAAGCGATGAAAGACTAACTCCCAGCCTGCATTTCAGAATAGTGACAACATTTCTGGATAAACCTCGAAATACATTCGATGCAGTTCAAAATGTTTCACATGGCTTGATCTTCCCATCTTACAAATCCTCTTATGCTACAAATCATTATCAACCTTGAATCCCCCTGGGCGGATGTTGTAAACCATTCCACAACCTTGCTACACATTGTAAATGAATTGTTGGGTTTGCTCGAAATTAATGTTTAGGGCAAACTGGGCGTTTTTACGGTTTGATTTTAGAATTTTTTTTATTGGGCTTCAAAATACTGCTAGATGTCACATCAAGGATAAAATGGGATAGGAATTTGTAATAAACCACATAGGCATTTGAAATGATAGCGCTAACAACTTGAAAAGCTAAGTTTAATTTTTTTTCGGTGAGCGCTTGTGATAGGGTGATTTCATTGTAAAAAAACTTACGGAAAACATAGCGTTAGGTGAAATGACCTGTTCTGACATGTCCCTAGGCTTATATAGAAATTTACTAAAAACATTTTGATAGGTTCTTACACCCATTGCAAAATTGACTAAAAATCATAAACTGCGAACCTTTACGAAAGCATAAACTTGGTGTTAACACAAAGCGACCTTAAATCCAAATACGGGTTCAATATATTTGGAGGGATATTTAAATTGATATTTATTTTCAAATTGGTCAAATTTATTACAATTCATTGTATTAAAAATTGTTTCTATTTAGTTAAGAGTTTTTTTTTTTTATGTAAGGAAATAGGTTAACCATTGAAGATAAGTATTTCATAGGAGGGAAAACCTAATGTTGGAGATAATACTGAGAATGGGGGTGAATCAATATTTACAATCTATAACATTTTCATTTCCATAATCAGATTTATATACGCAATTGTTCTTAAGGAAACAAGTGTATATCTAGCGAACTTATGATTTAGTTAATTCATCATATGCTGATCTTTAATGAGTGCATCAGTACTTTATTAAACATTAAACAGTAACCATGTGCATAAATAACAAAATAAACTATCGCCAATAAGCAACACACATGAAAACCAAGATTTAAGGTGGAAACTGAATGTGGGTGAAAACCACATGTTGTTGTCGTATCTGTCTTCTTTTAATAATAAGAAATTTTGCTTAAAATCTTGTACTGGTGCAGACTCATACCAGTACGTAGGCTTCTACCTGCAAAAGGTTACAACCTTCTCTCATTCTCCAGCTTCTATTGGAAGGGAGCTACAACCCCCTAGCTCTCGTAATAGCTGATATGTTTACTAGTACGTAGGTGCTGGCCTACTAAAGGCTCTAACCTTCACTCGTAAACCAGCCACTACTGGAAGGGAGCTCCAACCCTCTGGCTCTTGTATTGGCTGATATGTTTACCAGTATGTTGGCAATGACCTACAAAAGGCTACGATCTTCTCTCTTCTTCTAGGAACCACATTTCATGAATTTTCAAACTGCATACTCCTGGAACAACATTGAAGCTCAAAATCATAACTGCAATACAACCATCAAATACATCTGCATCAACCAATCACTGAAACTCAATCAACGCTCTCTGAATCATCCACAACTCAATCAATTACTGACAACCTCTGAACCTCTGGCACAACTAAATCATTCATTCATACTTAATCAACTTCAACCAATCAATTGGAACAGATAGATCACTATAACCAGTACATAGGTCTGAACCCAGAACACTACATCATCATTCAGAACCAGTTGTAACCTCAAAACCATGCATCAGAGTGTATACACTACTTGGTTGAACCTAAACTATATGTATACACTACTTCCTTTATCCCAACCTACGTATATCTCTAAAGATATTGAATAATAAAACTTTTGAACCACAAACTATACCAATCAGTGACATTCTGAAGATCTACTATCATATTATTGAGTTCTAAATATATAGCAACAAGGATCACCCTTCCTTCTCAAACAATAAATCAATCAGACTTAATTTCTTTATATATTCAGTTCTACATTCAGATCTAAGAAGACATCATTAACAAACAACAGTAAAACAATAGTACTAATATGATAGATCAATCATCCTTGAACAGCAAGTTTTTATTTTCCATACGCTACTTGGAATATCCGAACCAGCATGTATACGCAACTTCATCAAAGCGAACCAACGTATAGATCTGCAAATAATTACTTATAAATTCGCTGCACTTCCTCACTTCAAACATACCCAGATCATCATATATAAAGGATAAAGTATGTGTTAGCAATTAGATCTAGCCCATCCATTATCAGATCACATAATGATAAGACATCATGATCCTGATACATCATTAGATCTCATCACAATCAATCAATCTGAACATTCAGAACAATGTCACTAGAATGCAGTCACCAGAACACAAAGCATAACCTAGAACTCTACATCAACAACGAGAACCAACTCATCATCGTAAAGTAATAAGACATGTCTCCTAATATCCATATCTTCATGAGACCTGCATTAACACCATTCTCTTGGCCAACCAATGATATTTATCGATATTCAACTTAAGTAATCATCCATGTATCCAACATCATGTGTATTCATAAACTATGTATCTAGCACACCATGAGCTCATAGTCATTTGTCAAGCTTTCTTGATACCATCAACAAAAGCAATCCTCAAACATGTGAAAGCCAAGAACTATAGGAATCTTGCATCATAACTACACCATATGAATTTTATCCATCTTTGAAGTCATGATGACACTAGCATAAAAGAAATGAGTGGCTCATCATCAAATAATGAAGTTGTGTACTCAATATTTGTACTTCTCCTTGCCATTATGAAGATCACCATGTAAGAAACATATATGTATTGTATGCATCATCAAAAATTCATCCACAATCATACATAAATCTGATCTGAATAATAACTATGTTACCCCAAGCAATACAAGTATCATCTGAGATTTCATCGTGGGCAACTCATAACCGTAACATAACATGATGTATCATTTAAAAACTTTAGCCACATAAGCATCATCATCATTGATAAGAATCGTTAGGTGCCAAATACTTCTAAACATAATGCCAACAATGCATTATTATAAGCATATGCTTCCCTGAACCTGTGCCAACTATTCATTGTCATATCTGGTCATTGAAAATATCAATAAGAATCATCAAGGCATCATCATAAATTAGATATACATCAACTTTTTAACAGCTTATGAGGACCAAAACATTTCCACATATCATCAGTAGATAGTAACCATCATCAAACAGAGCAGATAATTGACTGAACCATATCGGACCCTTTTTCCTGAGTCTGTCCCATTGTTTTTTCCTCAAACCAACATATACACGACTGTGTAGCTTTAAACTTGCATATATACACGACTTATCTTCATGAAACTTGTGTATGAGATTTAGAACATTGAAGTTTCACACTTTCATCTCCCCCTGAGTCTATTATGTCTGTATAGTGTTCCATGCCACATTTTTCTGACTGTGCTTCCTTCTTCTTCCATATCTTTGAGTCTAATGATGTTTTCTCCTTTTCGTATGGTGCCTAAAATTTCCTCCTGCATTCCTTTTCTCTATCTCCAACCTTGTTACATGCGTAACATATTACATGTTTCATATTCCTTCTATAGCATTGAATGGCTTTGTGACCAAACATATTGCAAGAAAAACAATATCCCTTGAAGCACCTAGAAGCTGATGATGTTTCTGTGTGATGGTTATTAGCTTGAACCATTCTACTTCTGCATCTTGCTGCAACATGTCCAAAATTATGACATATAAAGCATTAAACATTACTCATCAGAGGAAAGAATTAATTATCACTTCCATAGTTAGGAGTAAATTATTTTCTTTGAAGACTCCCTTTCCTTGGTTGTTGATGGGGTTGACCTCTTATCTCCTTGTTGAGCATTTCAGATTTTTCACTAGAGTTTTTTGCTTCAGTTTGTGAGCGAGAATCTCCTTTAACAATTTCATGAAAGCCAAGACCATATTTGATGGTAGGAGACCTTTGACTACTAAGAATAACATCCAAAATCTTAGTACTAACTTGAAATCATAAAAGTTTATCCTTTTCTTCTAATTTACCTTTTAGGATATCTAACTCAACCTGATATTGCTCTTACTCTTCAAGATATTGCTTCTTCATGATTTCTTCAAATTTTCTTCCTTCTTCCACTTGTTGCCTTAGTTAGAGAACTTTGTTTTCTTGCTCTTCAAGTGCTTGGAGTAGTTCTTCATTCTTCTTATTTGGTTTTTCGAGATTTTATTTTAGAGAGAGGATCTTAGCTTGAAGACTTTCATAGTAGCTGGATCAATCTTTAAATTTCTTGATTGTTGTACTCTTTTTACTTCATTTCTTAATGATGTCATTTCTTTGCAGCTTTTGACATTGATCTTCGTTTTCCTTGTACTGCTTCCTTACCTTGTTTCCTTCCTCCAACTGATATTTTAATCTAGTAACTTATTCTTTGTAGGAACATTCCCTTTTATCAATTAGATCTTCTTGATCTCTAATTATATCCATGAGCCTTTTAAATTCTGCTTCTATTTGATTTCTTCTCTTTCACCCATAAAAGCAAATTCAGTTGTTTCTCTATCACTTTCATTATCTTCAAATGAACAGAGAAATGTATCACCAGAGGACAACAAATTCATACCTAATAGTTATTTTGCTTGTTCATCTTCATTCTAAGGTGATTCTGAATCTGAAGAGTTGCTTCCACATAATCCCCAATTGTTTCTACCACTATCATAGTTTCTTTGAGATGCCTTCTTCTTTTGAGGTGCTTTCTTCTTTAGCTTCTTTCCCATTGTTTCTACGGATCTCCTTCAAGCGGTCAAGCTTCTACCAAAGGACATGCTCTGATACCAATTGTTGGAAATAATACTAAGAGGGGGGTTGAATCAGTATTTTCAATCTATAACTTTTTCATTTCCATAATCAGATTTATATATGCAATTTTTCTTGAGGAAACAAGCGTATATCTAGTGAACTTATGATTCAGTTAATTCATCATATGTTGATCCTTAATCAGTGCGTTAGTACTTTATTAAACATCAAATAGTAACCATGTTTATAAATAATAGAATAAACCATCACACATAAGCAACACACATGAACACCAAGATTTAAGGTGGAAACCCAATGTCGGTGAAAACCACCTGCTGCTGTCGTCTTTGTCTTCTTTTAATGATAAGAAAATCTATTTACAATATTGTATTGGTGTAGACTCATACCAATATGTAGACTTCTACCTGCAGAAGGTTACAAACTTCTCTCATTCTCTAGCTTCTATTGGAGGGGAGCTACAACTCCCTAGCTCTTGTATTGGCCGATATGTTTACTAGTATGTAGGCACCGACCTACTGAAGCCTCCATCCTTCACTCGTTTTCCAGCTACTCTTGGAAGGCAGCTCCAACCCCCTACCTCTTGTATTCTCTCATATGTTTACCAGTACGTCGGCATCGACCTACAAAAGGCTATGTCCTTCTCTCTTCCTCCAGGGACCATGTTTCATGAATTTTCAGACTGGATACTCCTGGAACAACATTGGAGCTCAAAATCATGACTGCAATACAACCATCAAATACATCTACATCAACCAATCGATGAAACTCAATCATCACTCTCTGAATCAGCCACAACTCAATCAATCATTGACAACCTCTGAACCTCTGGCACAACTGAATCATTCATTTATACTTAATCAAATTCAACCAATCAACTGGAACAGATAGATCACTGTAACCAGTACATAGATATGAAGTCAGAACACTGCATCATCATTAACAACCAGTTGTAACCTCAAAACCATGCATCAGAGTGTATAAGCTACTTGGCTGAACCCAAACTGTGTGTATACGCTACTTCCTTTATCCCAACCTGCGTATATCTCTAAAGATACTGAATCATAAAACATCTGAACCACAAACTCTACCAATAAGTGATTCTGAAGATCTAGTCATATTACTTAGTTCTAAATAGATAGCAACAAGGATCACCCTTTCTGCTCAATCAATCAATCAATCAGACTTAGTTTCATTATATATTCATTTCTACTTTTAGATCTAACAAAACATCATTGACAAACAATACTAAAATAGTAGTACTGATCTGATAGATCAATCATCCTTGAATGTTAAGCTTTTCTTTTGCATACGCTACTTGGAAGAGCGGAACCAACATGTATACGAAACTTCACCAAAGCGAACCAACGTATAGATCTGCAAATACGTAATTATAACTTCGCTACACTTCTAGACTTCAGATATACCCAGATCATCATATATAAAAGATAAAATATGTGTTAGCAATTAGATCTAGCCCATCCATTATCAGATCACATAGTGATAAGTCATTATGATCTCGATCCATCATTAGGACTCATCACAATCAATCAATCTGAGCATTCAGAACACTGTCACCAGAATGCAGTCACTAGAACGGAACGCGTAACCCAGAATCTTGCATCAACAACTAGAACCAACTGTAACTTCAAACATCATAGATCATAGGGTATATGCTACTTCGATGTGTCGAACCAGTGTGTATACACACTTTTACCAAAGAGAAACAACATACATATATGCAAATACTAACTTAAAACTTCACAGCTATTCCAGACTTCAGTCATACCTAGCTCGTAACATGTCTAGAATAAAACATGCATCGATATTCAGATCTAGACTGTCCATGATCAAACCACATAATGATAATTCATTTCATGCTTTATGATCCCGATCCATCATCCATCATCAAATACATAGGTGTATTCTTAGCAAAGAATTAGAATCTCATAACCTGTATATATGATGTAACACTTCATAAGATATTCAATACTTGCACCCATTGGCCTAGTGCATAGTTTAACCCTACGTATTTAATTTTTGTTATATTTTATTATTATTTAAATTTATTTATTTGTAAGATAATTTGTTGAGAATTGTTTCATAACATCCATTTCTTTTAGTAACTGATTTTTTGTTTTTTTGTTTATTTATTTAATTTGGCTTTTTTTTTTATTATTTTTTTATTAATTTCTACTATTTTTATGAATTATATTTTTTCCACTATATTTAATTTAGAATGACTTATTGTTAGATTAAAAGCATATTTTAATAGATTTAATTATACACAATTGTATATATTAATTAGAATAAAAAACACATACATAGATATATATGTATGTTAATATGATTAATATTAGTTAATCATATTTCTTAATTTTTGGTGATGGAATTCAACAATAAAATATTTTATTAGTTGTTTTATTTTTGTGACGAAATCTTTGTTTTATTATTTTTGTTTAATTAAGTTATATTTAAGTTAAGTCACAAATACTAGCTATTATGTAGCCCTTTGTCATATCCCCAGATTATTGTAAATATTTTTATTTACCTCAGTCAAAAGGACACAAATAAATGCATGATGAATTTTATTTGTTTCAAGAATTAATTAATATTTGTTTTTTTTTACAGAAATGGAAATGAGGACAAATTTCCTTAAATAGAGGAATGTTATGTAACTTCTAAAAGGATAGGTTAGCATAATTAAAATATATAAATATATAAACATATATATGAAAGAAACGGTTGCAAGAAAAACCCTAACAACTTTTATCCTCCCTAACTGTGGAATGGATTCCAGGAAAAGGGAGGTAAGGGGAGAAAGGGGCCATTGTGCTGTAGAGGACAGACAGTGGGAAAGAGGGAAAACTTACCACGTCTGGTGATGAAAAAATGGTAAAAGTGTTGAGCACAAGAAACCTGTAAAGACTGAAGTCTTTGAGTCAGCTAGGGGGGAGACGGGTCCCGAAAGACAGTCTCAAGGTTGGGTGGAAAACTATCTGTAGAAGGCAGTGCTGATTAAATTTGTGTACCAGTATAAGGAGTGCTCAGACAGGAGGTGAATCAGGTAAGCAACCCTAACTCGAATTAGAAGATAGGGAAATTATTTTCTGTAAATTATAGCTTTATTATTACGTTAGTCAGGGACAGAGTAGAGGGGTCGGCCAATGTTTTCTGTTTTAATAGCTATCTGGAAATAGGGGTTGTGCATACCTCTCTACTGTAAAAATATCAACTGGGACAATTTCTCCTTTATATGCCCTGTTAGTTAAACATATTCTTTTCTTGGTTTCGATATTCTTTTAAATAGAAGGGGTTCTGCTATTTTAAAAAAAATGTTTGAGTTAGGAAGTATCTCATGAGAGTTGTATCAATTAAATCACAGTGAAGGGAATGTAAAAATTTAAGAACTGCTTCAATTTGATAACCATGGAGGAAATGCAAAATTATAGAAAAAAACAAATACCTGAAAGAACTAAAAACCTTGGCAATTAGTGAAACGTGGGCTGCAAATATGCGGGGTCATTGAGAGACCAAAAACAAACCAAAAAACGAGTGTAGTATACCGACCATAAACCAGAAGAAGCTTCCCTCCTTACAGTTGGAATTAAGGATGAAAAGATGGTGAAAATTATAGTATATATGGGCATGATAGTCAGTTTATCAAAGATTAACCTCGCATGCCAGGTATGATACACCTGGGAATTAACGGAACCCTGTGAGGGCAATTACTAGCTAGCTCAAGTCAACACCCTAGCGAGCGTAACCACTTCCTTACTCCCGAAATAAGTTTCGGACAAAATTGTGAATAATGAAAACCCTGTTTAAGAGAAATAATCCAATCTGTAGTACATCACAAGGCTACCCGCAATGGGATGGCTGAGAATTCTAGGTGAGGGTTTAGAGCTGTTTCAGAACCCGTAATCCCTGAGGACAGAGGGATTTAATAGCCAAACCTTACAGACATGAACAACCAAGAAAAAACCAGGAAACCCTCTGACAAAGAAACCTTGTGAGTAGAAAGTGAGGCGCAGGAAAACACAAAGGAATAAAAAAGATGAGAAGCCATGCGTTTTGGCACTGTGGTAGCAGACCTGTTATTCACAAGTGGAAGGAACACAGTAGGGTTTATCAGACAACCGCTCAGGTAAACACATGGTAGCATTTATCACGGAGTTTGGGCTAGTTGTTAGAAGATAGGTGAAACCGGCATTATACAAAAAAAAAACGATGCTATAATTGATGCATAAAATAAAAGCGATGAAACAATGTATGGCACCATACTGCAAACCTGAAATGGTCATAATAAATGCAGACAGAAAATAGTATGGGGGTTTACATAAGTGCATATAGAGTAAATTCTCCAGGACCAAAACTTGGAAAATCAGTGGCCTTCCCACTAAGGATGGAATGTATATCGATAGCAGGGTAAACAACACATATAAATTCTGTAGACCCTTCAATAACACAGTAAATTGAATTGTAAAACCCTAATATTTAAAGCAGAAAGTAACTCTGAGATTATCTTAAATGTTTTTTACAACGATGCTGGACAAATTATACATTCGTGGATAAACCCATTAACCAAAATAGAACATAGCATATTTGCAGGGGGGCCTGGCTGCACCTTAGGCCTTCCCTTACATTCGGGAAAGATATTACCATAGTTGAAACACTACAGCTGTGGAAGTGTTTCCCATTCAACAGACTGAGCGAGCTCCGAAACCAAAACCCATTGCTGCAACCAACGAATTACAGGAAATACTGGATTAGATTACCTGTTATTGACCTGTGCACCTCTAGCTATGAAAACCAGTTAAAAAGCAAGAACCAGCAGGATGGAAACAATGATATTTTTACCTGTAAGGTGAGCCCATTGTCAGGTCGTGAAGCTAAAACTGAAGAACAACTCACCACAGTGGCGAGACTAGCTCTGTCGAACAATGGTCACCTCGGAGCACATCTCGCGGAAGGTTTGCCAAAACAATTGAGGTCACCTTCGCCAAACTTAGTGGTAAGAAAACCTCGAGTTGCACACAGCCATTGGATTGCAAAGGAGCAAACCCCACTGTTGATTTGGGTGAGGATCCCGAGCCAGTTCACCCAACCATTCTTGTGACAGTGCAGCCTGTAGTTAATACCGCCCTCACCAGGAGAGGCTCGCCATGTGATGGAGGCGGCCTCACATTAAATTAGGATGTGATTTCATATGAGTTGGAGCATAAACCTAACTAAAACAACCATCCTGGAATATTAAATACACCATAAGTGTCACCCTATAGCAGCAGTATGCAGTAAATTCAATAGTTATAGATAATCCATCTAGGAGTACTGTGGACCTTGTTGGAAATTACTGTGGATGCGATGTAAAAAAAAAATAAAAAAAATCTTGGGGTCATTACAAGTGGTATCAGAGCCCAGATTGCAAAATTGTTACCTCTGGGCAATGGAAGGAAAATCCAAGAGACTGTATATTTATAATTTATTTCAACTCTAATGAGTAAAAATAAAAAAGCAATAGCTAATGTGATAACCCCTTTCCACTGTTAATTTTATTATGTAAGTTTAGGAAATCAAAGATGGACAATCAAAGAAGAACTGACAGTACGTCGCACAAGTTCAGGGCGAGTCAGGGACCTGCAATGAGACCTGGAAGCAGTCCCGAATTATGGGTATAGCTAGGTGAGGAGGTGCATAATACCAATCAGGCGATTTTGGAGACTGTACAAGAGGTAAAACAAGAGATGGCTCGATTACGGGAAGATAATGCCAGGCTCACTATGGAGCAGGAAAGGATCATCAAAATCTTATCCAACAGACAAAATCAACAGCCACCAAGACCCAATGCTGGGCAGCAAAGACTGTTAGGAGAATAGAATCCCCACACAGAGCCTGAAGAATCAGAGGGTAGGGAGGAGGAGTGCTTAGATAATGCTTCCGAGCAGAAGACATCCAAAAGGCAATGGATAGAACTGCAAGGAGAATTCCATAAAATCAACCTCCTCACTTTGATGGAGAACAAGAGGAAGCTACGGAGGCCTGGTTGATCAACATAAACAAATACTTTCAGCTGTATGAGTATGATCACAACCTCAAAGCACGGTTGGCCATCTTCCAATTATAGGGGAAGGCCACCCTATGGTGGGAGGAAGTTAAGATGGTAAAAGGAGTAAGTGAATAGAATATTAGCTTGGAGAAATTTCAGAGATGCTTTAAGGAAAGATACCTGACCGAGCACTTCTATGACGAAAAGGCCAGGGAATTTCATGATCTACATTTGGGACAACAAACTATGGACGAATTTATTACTCGTTTTACCTCCTTACTCTGTTACGTGCCGTATATACGAGAAGAGAAAGAAAAGATGCAGAGATTCATCAGTAGTCTCCCTGCAAGCAAGAGGGAGAGAATTGAATTTGACAACCCAAAGACGATGGATGAGGCTATACGCAAAGCCAGAATCTGCTACTAGTAGAGTAAGAAGAAGGGGGATAATCTGGGTAAGAAATGGGTCGATAAGAGGAGTAGCAAGTTGACTAGAAGTACTAAAGGTAATCGTAGTGGAGGTAACAAAGGATTTTCCAAAGGGAAAAACAACAAAAATTCACAGAAGAATACCCTTCGGTTAAACCCCCCTAGCGAGTCAAGGATCAGTGAAGAAATCGGGAGGGTAGAAAAGGAAGGGACAGCAAGGCCCCTAGTGCAATGTTGGGGTTGTGGTGGACCCCACTACGTAAAAAATTGTCCTTAGCGAAAATGGGCAGAACAGGTTTCCCAGGTTATGAAGCCTCTACAGTCGGTGATGTAGGACAGAGTCTACCAAAGATTAATGCTGTGTTGGAAGACCGCCAGGTAGAGTACCACCCGACCATGGTGGAATTTGAAGGTAAACTCCTAGACCTTGTTGTAACTGTTATAATTGACCTGGTGTAGCTTTGAGTTATATTAGTCCTAGAATTGTGGAGCAATGTAAGCTACAACCACTTAAGTTTAGGGACCCTTTGCTAGTTCAGTTGGCAACAAGAGCCAAAAGTCGAGTAACTGCTCAGGTCAAAAACTACCCATTAAAGGTAGTAGGACAAGCTGTTACAACAGATTTAAATGTGCTTTCCCTTGGCTCTTAGGATGTGTTGGTTGGTATGGACTGGTTAGAAAATCACTGGTCCATAATTAATTGCAAAACCAAGACTATCAGTTTCAAGGATGAGCTTGGAATAAAACAAGAATTTGCCGATGTGTTCCCACAAGAGATTCCTAGACTGCCACCTAAAAGGGGCATAGATTTTATCATCGAACTAGTGCTAGGAGCAGCCTTAGTCTCCCTAGGACCTTATAGAATGAGCATACGAGAATTGACGGAGTTGAAAATGCAGTTACAGGAGCTGCTAGATAAAAAGTACATACGCCCTAGTGTGTCCCCTTGGGGAGCCCCAGTACTGTTCGTTAAGAAAAAGTATGGGACCCTTCGTATGTGCATGGACTACTACTATTTAAACAAATTGACAATTAAAAATAAGTACCTATTGCCCCGCATAGATGAACTGTTTGACCAGGTAAGGGGAGCAACAGTTTTCTCAAAGATTGATTTGCGATTGGGGTGTAGAAATTTTGAATAATTTAACACATATTCAATGGAGATTATCCTGGTCATGTACTATTGCGGAAAAAATACACAATACATAAGCTCCTCTACATTGATCATCAATATAGAAGCATCAATAACAATAAAACATCAAGAGCATTCACACATTAACACAGTATGTATCCCGGGGAAAG
>APFE031336705.1:1465-14331 GCA_000404065.3 Pinus taeda | reverse complement strand
TCCACTAAACTCAACTCACTTGAGTTTTAACTAAAGTCCTGCATGCAAATATTAGTCATCCCATAGGTAACCACGTATTTCCTCCTGGGATCTGCATGTACCACATCCGTAGCTCATCCTGAAGTGCTCCAAGAGAATAAGACAAAGTTTATAGTCTAAATATTATTATGAGCTAATAATATTTGACTGTTCTATATTTAGACTGAGCAGTCACTCCGCTGTGATCTAAAAAATAGAAGTCCATCTATTTTTCCCAATTTGACCAATCATCCATAAACAACAACCTGCAATCCATAGACATGATCCATATGTCTAAAAATAGACATAGTCTAAAAATAGACTTGCGCCAAAAATAGCCTGCGGGCCCACTTAGTGAAGGCGACTCCTTTCCACTAAGCTCCATCATCTTGTTGCATTCTCAACAAGCATTTATTGTTGCACACTTTTCAACATGGGGTACCACCGAATTCGGATTAAAGAGGAGGACATAGCTAAGACAACTTTTAGGACTCGGTATGGCCATTAGGAGTTTGTGGTATTACCCTTCGGGTTAACCAATGCCCCTGGCACTTTCATGTGTCTGATGAACAGTGTGTTTCATCGGTATCTGGAAAAATTTGTATTGATCTTTATTGATGATATATTGATCTATTCACGGACTATGGAGGAGCATCAAGAGCACCTCAGAATAGTGTTGCAGACCCTGCAAGAACACCAATTATATGTTAAGTTCAGTAAATGTGAATTCTTTAAAGAGCAGATACAGTATTTAGGCCACATCATCACTAAAGATGGTGTTGTTGTGGATCCTGAAAGGATAAGGACCATTATGGAATAGCTGGTACCCAAGGATGTGGCGGAAATCCGGTCTTTCATGGGCTTAGCAGGCTACTATAGACGGTTCGGTTAGGGATTTTCAAGAGTAGCTTATCCAATCACCTCTTTGCAGAAGAAGGGAAGAGTTTTCAGGTGGACCCCTAAGTGCCAACGAAGTTTTGACCAGCTCAAACATTTACTCACTACGACACCTATTCTGAGTATAGCCGACCCCAACAAGGAATATGTAGTGTGCACGAACATAAGTAAGGAAGGGATAGGTGGTGTGTTAACACAGGAAGGAAAAGTGATAGCATACGAGTCCAGGAAATTAAACGAGCATGAGAAGAAATATTCTGCTTACGATCTAGAATTGGCAGCTGTAATTCACGCCCTAAAAATGTGGTGACATTATCTTATGGGGAAGAAATTTTTGTTATTAATAGACCATCACAGTCTGACCAATTACTTTATCCAGCCCACTCTAAATTCAAGGCAAGAATGGTGAGTGGATTTCCTCAGCGGATTGGATTTTGAGATCAAACATTTAAAGGGAAAAGAGAATCAGGTGGCACACACTTTGAGTCGAAAGGTGCAATGCTTATATGAAATTTCTTGCAGTGAAGTAAAAATCCCCTTCAGGGAAATAATTAACAAGGAAACCGAAGAAGACGCTGTTTATCAGCAAATAAAACAGCGAGTGCAACAACTGTCCGGCAAAGAAAATCAACCGAATTATGCATTAGATGTTGTGGGTATGTTATATTATAAAGGAAGTCTGGTTGTGCCCAAACAAGATGAAATTAAAAATCTGATAATGGATGAATATCATAAGAGCCATTACACTGGACACCCGGGCTATCAAAAAATGATCACTGCACTTCGAAAGGAATACTACTAGCCGGGTATGAAGAGAGGCATAGCTGGTTACTTGGCTCGATGTCTAGAATGTCAGCAGATTAAAGCAGAACACTAACATCCTACCGGTTTGCTACAATCGTTACCCGTTCCGGAATGGAAATGGGAACTCATTTCCATGGATTTTATCATCGAGCTACCTAAGTCAAAGAAAAATAATGACTCCATCATGGTGGTGGTGGACAAGCTAAGTAAGTCAGCACATTTCATACCGCTGCAATCTATATACAGAATTGTGTAGATCGCTCATGTGTTCATGAAAAATATATTTAAACTGCATGGGTTACTAAGAACGATAATTTCAAATCATGATGTGAAATTCACAGCCGTCTTCTGGAAAAAATTGTTTTGAGAATTGGGGACTCAACTGAACTTCAGCATCGCTTATCACCCTCAGACTGACGGACAAACCGAACGGGTGAATCAGGTGGTGGAGGATATGTTAAGGGCATACGTGATGCAACAACCAACCAAGTGGGAGGATTATCTGCACTTGGTTGAGTTCGCATACAATAACAGCTACCACACATCGTTACAGATGAGTACTTTCGAAGTACTGTATGGACGGAAGTGCCGCACCCCCTCGAGTTGGAGTGGATCGGAAGACAGACTGATGTTAGGTCCAAAAATTCTTAAGGAAATGGAAGAATTGGTTAAGAAAGTATAACCTAATTTGAAAGCATCTCAGGACAGGCAAAAATATTTCGCTGATCGGAAAAGGAGGTTTAAGGAGTATCAGGTCGGTGATCACGTGTATGTGCGAATTCGAGCCAAAAGGAGCACATTACAGTGGAGAGGGTGCACTAAGTTGGCACCTCGATACTGTGGCCCGTTTCAGATCTTGGCAAGGATCAGGCCAGTGGTTTACTAGCTCGCTCTGCCCAGTCACATACGAGTCCACAACGTCTTTCATGTCTCCGTGTTAAAAAAATATGTTTATGACCCTAAACATGTGATTAATTGGCAGGAAATTCAGGTGAGAATTATCACTGATAAATCAATCTAAATGTTTTCTCTTAATAGGAAACTGACTTAGGATGTTGCATGTTGCAGGTAGAACCGGAAGGAGAAATCCGGGTCGAACCGTTGAGCATTCTCGACCGGAGATAAGTCACGCTACGGAAGCGGGATATTACCCAATTTAAAGTGTAGTGGCAGCACTTTGGGCCTGACGACGCCACTTGGGAGGACGAGGAACTTATGAAATAGGAATACCCAGGATTGTTTGGTATCGAAAGACATCACGACGATGTCTAGTTTTAGGAGGGGGAGATGTCATATCCCCAGATTATTGTAAATATTTTTATTTACCTCAGTCAAAAGGACACAAATAAATGGATATGATTTTTATTTGTTTCAAGAATTAATTAATATTTGGTTTTTTTTACAGAAATGGAAATGAGGACTAATTTGCTAGACACAGGAATGTTATGTAACTTCTGAAAGGAGAGGTTAGCATAATTAAAATATATAAATATATAAACATATATATTAAATAAATGGTTGCAAGAAAAACCCTAACCACTTTTCCCCTCCCTAACCGTGGAATGGATTCCAGGAAAATGGAGGCAGGGGGAAAAAGGGGCGATTGTGCTATAAAGGATAGGCAGTGGGAAAGAGGGAAAACTTACCACGTCTGGTGATGACCAGATGGTAAAAGCGCTGAGCCCAGGCAACCTGTAAATATTGAAGTCTTTGAGTCAGCTAGGGGGGAGACGGGTCTCAAAAGATAGTCTCAAGGTTGGGAGGAAAACTAGTTGCAGAAGGCAGTGGTGATTAAATTTGTGTACCAGTATAAGGAGTGCTGAGACAGGAGGCGAATCAGGTAAGCAGTCCTAACTCGAATTAGAAGATAGGGAAATTACTTTCTGTAAATTACAATTTTATTATTAGGTTAGTCAGGGACAGGGTAGAGGGGTTGGCCATTGTTTTTTGTTTTAATAGCTATCTGGAAATAGGGGCTGTGCATACCTCTCTACTGTAAAAATATCAACCGGGGCAATTTCTCCTTTATATGCCCTGTTAGTTAAACATATTCTTTTCTTGGTTTCGATATTCTTTTAAATAGAAGGGGTTCTGCTATTTTAAAAAAAGTGGTTGAGTTAGGTAGTATCTCATGAGAGTTGTATCAATTAAATCACAGTGAAGGGAATGTAAAAAATTAAGAACTACTTCAATTTGATAACCACGGAGGAAATGCAAAATTATAGAAAAGGAAAACAGGTACCCGAAAGAACTAAAAACCTTGGCAATCATTGAAACGTGGACTGCAAATCCAAGGGGTCATTAGGAGACTAGAAACAAACCAAAAAATGAGTGTAGTATACCGACCATAAACCAGAAGAAGCTTCCCTCCTTATAGTTGGAATTAAGGCTGGAAAGATGGTGAAAATGATAGTATATACGGGCATGACAGTCAGTTTATCAAATATTAACCTCGCATGCCAGTTATGGTAGACCCGGGAATTAACAGAACCCTGTGAGGGCAATTACTAGCTAGCTCAAGTGAACACCCTAGCAAGTGAAACCACTTCCTTACTCCCGAAATAAGTTTCTGACAAAATTGTGAACAATGAAAACCCAGTTTAAGAGAAATAATCCAATCCGTAGTACATCGCAAGGCTACTCGCAGTGGGATGCCTGAGAACTCTGGGTAAGGGTTTAGAGTTGTTTCAGAACCCATAGTCCCTGAGGATAGAAGGATTCGATAGCCAAACCTTACAGCCATGAACAACCAAGCAAAAACCAAGAAACCCTCTGACAGAGAAACCCTGTGAGTAGAAAGCGAGGCACAGAAAAACACAAAGGAATAAAAAAGATGAGAAGCCATGCATATTGGCACTGTGGTAGCAGACCTGTTATTCACAAGTGGAAGGAACACTATAGGGTTTATCAGACAAACGCTCAGGTAAACGCATGGCAACATTTATCACGGAGTTCGGGCTAGTTGTTAGAAGATAGGTGAAACAGGTGTTATATAAAAAAAAAACGATGCTATAACTGATGCATAAAATAAAAGCGATGAAACCATGTATGGCACCATACTGCAAACCTGAAATGGTCATAATAAATGCAGACAGAAAATAGGATGGGGGTTTACATAAGTGCATATACAGTAAATTCTCCAGGACCAAAACTTGGAAAATCAGTGCCCTTCCCGCTAAGGATGGAATGTTTATCGATAGAAGAGTAAACACCACATATAAATTATGTAGACCATTCAATAACACAGTAAATTCAAATGTAAAACCCTAAGATTTAAATTAGAAAGTAACTCTGAGATTATCTTAAATGTTATTTACAATGATGCTGGACAAATTATACATTCAAGGATAAACCCATTAACCAAAATAGAACATATCATATTTGCAGGGGGCCTTGGCCGCACCTTAGGCCTTCCCTTACATGTGGGCAAAGATCTTACCCGTAGTTGAAGCACTACAGCTGTGGAAGTGTTGCCCATTCAGTAGACCAAGCCAGCTCTAAAACCGAAACCTAGTGCTGCAACCAACAAATTACAGGGAAGACTGGATTAGATTACCTATTATTGACTTTTGCGCCTCCAGCTATGAAAACCAGTTAAAAAGCAAGAACCAACAGGATGGAAACAGTGACATTTTTACGTGTAAGGTGAGCCCATTGTTAGGTTGCGGAGTTAAAACCAAAGAACAACTCACCACAGTGGCAAGACCAGCTCTGTCGAACAATGGTCGCCTCGGATCACATCTCGCGGAAGGTTTGTCGAAACAAATGAGGTCACCTTTGCCAAACTTAGTGGTAAGAAAACCCCGAGTTGCACATAGCCGTTGGATTGCAAGTGAACAAACCCCACCGTTGATCCGGGTGAGGATCCCGAGCCAGTTCACCCAACCATGCTTACGACAGCACAGCCTGTAGTTAATATCGTCATCACCTGGAGAGGCTCGCCACGTGGTGGAGGCGGCCTCACATTAAATTAGGATGTGATTTCATATGAGTTGGAGCATAAACCTAACTAAAACAACCATCCCAAAATATTAAATACACCATAACTGTCACCATGTAGCAGCAGTATGCAGTAAATTCAATAGTTACGGATAATCCATCTAGTGGATCGGGTTGGAAATTACCACGAATGTGATGTAAAATAAAAAATAAAAATTCTTGGGGTCATTACACCCTTGTTTTATTATATATTTTCAATATTATTTTTAACAATATTATTTTTAATTAAAACTAGAATATTTTTTGGTTTTTAATTATATGAGAGACATACATGATTTTTTTACCAAATTTTTTTATTTAAATTAAATTTTCATTATTATTTAATTTATGTGTTTGTAAATTAATTTTTATTTATATGTTTGTAAATTAGTTTTAGTAATAAAAATCATGTTATGGTTCTTAATGTTTATTATTTTCAATATTAATTTAGTAGTATAGTTATCTAATTTCTAATTACTAACCTGAGGGAATTTACTAGTATATTATGCACTTCTTGTTAAGAATCCATGAAAGTGTTTGGGAGCCAGCTTACAAGCATGATTAAGTTTGTTATAGAATTAGGATGTGCTTATTTATAACTTATTTAATGAATAGGAATAGGTAAACAAATTTAATAATGCTAAAAATATGGCTTTAGAGATAGAAGAAAGTAATTTGAAATTTCTATTTATTTTTATAAAAGAAGATATTGAAAATATGTTAATATATTTAATTGATATTTTTATGATTCTTATAGGTAAAAAAATTAATAATTTAAAAATGCTTTAAAATAGATGAAATTGATTGGAATTTCCATTTATTTTTATAAAATAATTAAATATGTCAACATATTTAAGATATTGAAATTGTTAAATATTTTAATTCCTCGGCATCATAATAAAAACTTTAAAATTGTATCTCAAACTAAAAATTAAAACCCAATTATTTTTAAAAAAATATATATAAAAATTAATTTAAATAAATTTTTAATTAGAATACGAAAGAATTTTTAAGCATTTTTATATAATATATAACTAACGTAATTGATTAATTTAGGTCTCAAGTTTAAAAAAAAAAATCCACCCATTTTTATCTATATCTACCCTTTCATTTAACCTTATATCTACGATTTTCCTTCTAGACATACAGACAAATAAATTTCTATCTTTAGAAAAATATGAGATAAGGTTCAAAGTATCTTTATTCGAGACACGTGATAAATAAATTTCTCGGGATCCTTCGAAGTAAAGTTCACATTGAAAGAACCAGAAAATGTGATCCGGAAAATTTAAGATATTAATATTTGATACAACGTATTATATGATGTATATTCTATGATGCAACGAATTACGTATGCGTGTAGTTAAGATTTCAAGCGTTCGCAGTGACAGGTGTCTTCTTTGTCTTTGATAGAAATTCTAAAGGTAATTTTTTCAAATTAGGCTTGTAGATTGAAGCCTACCCGATTCAATTCAAAGAGGGCTTTTTCTCATAGTGTAATCACTAAATGTTTAACAACTAGCTCTCTCCCAACAGTGGCTAGATTTTTAGTAAGGTGGTATCAAAATAAAGTTTGGTGGGGTAGGGTTTGAGGAATATCAATTATTGACAAATTGAGTAAAATCTGAGTGTTTATAAGGATTATTAATATAAATAATGTTTATTTTATCGTTGCAGTATGAAAGTGGAAAAAAGGATTAACAATCTATCACATCCGAAGCATCTAACTATGGATGAATTCCAAATGTAATTTTAGAGGAAAGTTGTGAGTATTTAACTTTATGAAATGGAGCATCTAACAAAGGATGAGTTCCACAACATTTACTTTCAGTTTAAATACTTAGAAGATTTACACATAAATGAATAATTGAGAAGGGAATCACATACACATGAGAAAAGTGACAAACTTCAAAACTTAACGCACTTTTTACTTCTGCACTTGATGTAATTAATACCCATAAAAGATTACAAGAGAGAGAAATGGTTTCTTCTCCAAACTTCAAAATCCAGCATTTTTTCCTCCTTTCTAATGTATTATATAGGAAAAACACATAATCCTTTTCCTCCTTTCTAATGTATTATATAAGAAAAATACATAATGCTTCAGATCCACAAAGTCTCGTAGCAAAACTAAAAAATATTTATAATATCTTATAGTTTAATTTGCAAAACATAATTAAAATCTCCTTTTAGCTATTGAGATCTCTATTTGACACATAACATTGATCAAAGTATCTTGTGAAACTGCTACACATATCTCTTGTTATTCTTCTGGAAAAAGGATGAGTCATAACTATATTGTAGGATATGGAATTGTTCATTCGTTTTTAGGATCATGCACCATCATTTCCATATGTAGACCTTCTTTGTAGCTATCCATGAGATACAATGAACCTGCAAAATTTCCTAAGATTGTGCAATTGTCCTATGTAACTGTTTACTTCTTTTAAGGCTCTTTTTCTCTTATGTTGACTCGTATTTTCTTCCTTCCTTTAGCCACAAATCCTCTTATGACATATTACAATAGTATACCGAAAATAAACTCACTGTTAAAAAGATGAAATGAAGCATGCCAAAATACTCAAGTAGAATTAGGGTTTTTTCAAAAAAATTAGGGTTTTGTATATTTCGTTGCCAATGAGGTAAACAAGTCATTCTTCCATAGCTTTTGCAGCCTGAACAAGAATTTTTAACATGTATTGGCTCCATGTTATCCTCCTAGCACGTTTCTGTATGTTTTTTCTAACTTTTAGAGTTTCTTTCCTTTTTTTGCCTGCATACTCTATTTTCCTTTGTTTGGTGGCCTTCTTTCCGCTCTTTGAAACCTTTACAATTTCTTCATCTTCATCAACAATCACTACCTCCTTGAGCTTAGGGTTGATATTTTCCTTTAAACTCGTTCTTAGTTTATTTGTAGGGTGAGTATGGGGTTTTCTATAGTAAACCCTAGGCCCTAATTCTATTTCTTCATCCCCTGTTTCCATGTTTTGTTTCCCATTTTTAGTTTTTTTTGTTTTCAGTTTTGCCTCCTCTTCTTGTAGCATTTTCTTCTGTCGTCTTATTGTTCTCCTCTCATAGACCTTAAACTCTAGTTTCTTTTGCAGGTTTTCAATATGTTCTTCAATAGGGAAATGACTAGGCTCTCCCTCTATTTCCTGAGCTGGTTTTGAAAGATATTTTAGTTTTACCTCTCTTTTGACTTCTGGGTGCAAGGTTTCTCATATTTCCTCATCTCAGTTGTTCCACCTATTTGTTCAACTCATGAGTATATAATATATTTATCAGGCCATGATGATAAATGTCATGAGATGAAAGCTCAGGTCTGGTTATAGCTTTGGTAGAAATTTTTAGCAGAATTTGATAAAGAAAATAGGACAAATTCATTTTACTCGAACTTACTAGATGACACAAAAACGTCATGTGATTAAAGTTTAGAGAACCTCCCTTCACAAGTGAAGAAGTGTCGCATAGTCCCGAGAGTGTTAGACCATTTAGGATTCAACACATTCCAAGGGACTCCAGCATTCTAGTCCTTGTCTTGACAGTCCTCCTTCAAGAAGAAATTTAGGTCCACGTTCTGTAGTCTCTACTTTTTAAACCATCTTTCATCCTCAATAGGAAAACATGTGGCCTCTACAATGGACTCCTTGGTGACCAGAATTTGTAGGTTCCTTATTTAGGTTGTGCTTCCATCAAAATAATATATAAAGTCATGAAACCAAATCAGATTATCTCTATTGAAGCGATGAAAGACTAACTCCTAGCGTGCATTTTAGAATAGTGACAACATTTCTAGATAAACCTCAAAATACATTCCATCTAGCTCAAAATGTTTCACATGGCTTGATCTTCCCATCTTACAAACTCTCTTATGCTACAAATCATTATCAACCTTGAATCCCCCTCGGCGGATGTTGTAAACCATTCCACAAACTTGCTACGCACTGTAAATGAATTGTTGGGTTTGTTCGAAATTAATGTTTAGGGAAAACTCGGCGTTTTTAGGGTTTGATTTTAGACTTTTTTATTGGGCTTCAAAATACTACTAAATGTGACATAAAGGATAAAATGGGATAGGAATTTGTAAAAAACCACATAGGCATTTGAAATGATAGGGCTAGCAACTTGAAAAATTAAGTTTAATTTTTTTCGGTGAGCGCTACGAAAATATTTCATAGTGGCAGTTGTAGGCTTGTGATAGGGTGATTTCATTGCAAACAAATTAGGGAAAACATAGGGTTAGGTGAAATGACCTATTTTGACATGTCCCTAGGCTTATATAGGAATTTACTCAAAACATTTCAATAGGTTCTTACACCCCTTACAAAATTGACTGAAAATCATAAACTGTGAACCTTTAGGAAAGCATAAACTTGGTGTTAGCACAAAGCAACCTTAAAGTCAAATACGGGTTCAATATATTTGGAGGGATATTTAAATTGATATTTATTTTCAAAGCGGTCAGATTTATTACAATTCATTATATTAAAAATTGTTTCTATTTAGTTAAGAGTTTGTTTTTTTTATGTAAGGAAATACGTTAACCATCGAAGATAAGCATTTGATAGGAGGGAAAACCTAATATTGCAGATAATACTGAGAGGGGGGTGGAATCAGTATTTACAATCTATAACATTTTCATTTCCATAATCATATTTATATACACAATTGTTCTTCAGGAAACAAGTGTATATCTAGCGAACTTATGATTTAGTTAATTCATCACATGCTGATCTTTAATGAGTGCATCAGTACCTTATTAAACATTAAACAATAACCATGTGAAAAAATAACAGAATAAACCATCGCCAATAAGCAACACACATGAACACCAAGATTTAAGGTGGAAACCGAATGTGGGTGAAAACCACATGCTTTTGTCGTCTCTGTCTTCTTTTAATAATAAGAATTTTTTTTGCAATCTTGTACTGGTGCAGACTCATACTAGTACGTAGGCTTCTACTTGCAAAAGGTTACAACCTTCTCTCGTTCTCCAGCTTCTATTGGAAGGGAGCTAAAACCCCCTAGCTCTTGTACTAGCTGATATGTTTACTAGTACGTAGGCACCGACCTACTGAAGGCTCTAACCTTCACTCGTTTTCCAGCTACTATTGGAAGGGAGCTCCAACCCTCTGACTCTTGTATTAGCTGATATGCTTACTAGTACGTCATTGGTGGCCTACAGAAGGCTATGACCTTCTCTCTTCTTCTAGGGATCACATTTCATGAATTTTTAGACTGGATACTCCTGGAACAACATTGAAGCTCAAAATCATAACTGCAATACAACCATCAAATACATCTGCATCAACCAATCACTAAAAATCAATCATCACTCTTTGAATCATCCACAACTCCATCAATTACTAACAACCTCTGTACCTCTGGCACAACTAAATCATTCATTCATACTTAATCAACTTCATCCAATCAACTGGAACAGATAGATCACTATAACCTATGCATACGTCTAAACCCAGAACACTGCATCATCATTTAGAACCAGCTGCAACCTGAAAGCCATGCATCAGAGTGTATACACTACTTGGTTGAACCTAAACTGCATGTATACACTACTTCCTTTAGCCCAACCTACGTATATCTCTAAAGATACTGAATAATAAAATTTCTCAACCACTAACTGTATCGATCAGTGACATTATGAACATATACTATCATATTATTAGTTCTAAATAGATAGCAACAAGGAACACCCTTCCTTCTCAATCAATAAATCAATCAGACTTAATCTCTTTATATATTCAGTTCTACTTTCAGATCTAAGAAGACATCATTAACAAACAACAGTAAAACAGTAGTACTGATCTGATAGATCAATCATCCTTGAATAGCAAGCTTTTCTTTTGCATACACTACTTGGAATAGCCGAACCAACGTTTATACACAACTTCACCAAAGCGAACCAATGTATATATCTGAAAATACTTACTTATAACTTCGCTGCACTTATCGACTTCAGACATACCCAGATCATCATATATAAAGGATAAAGTATGTGTTAGCAATCAGATCTAGCCCATCCATTATCATATCACATAATGATAAGTCATCATGATCCTGATCCATCATTAGATCTCATCACAATCAATCAATCTGAACATTCAGAACACTGTCACTAGAATGCAATACCTCTGCTGCTTGCCTGCCTCCGCTGCTCAATACCTGCTCAAGAACTGATGATAATTCCAAGGAAACCACGTCTTTGCTTGGCTAAATCACGTGAGCACAAGCTACAATGTGTGCAAATACGTGGGAAAACTCATTGGCATACTCAATCCCTTGATTGTGCAAGATCTGATGCACAACTATAGTCACAACTGATAGCAATCTGATTCTCTAACACCTGTCCCTGCTGAACTGAGCATGCACTGACATGCAACTGAGTTAACTGATGTATTCATTAGTTGTATTATGAGTTAATAACTTGTGAATTAATTAATAACTAATTCACCCAACTCATCTCTAGTCTATTTGCCAGTTAGACTAAATACAACCAGTTTAACAAAGTTAAACTGAACACAACTCCATCAACTGCACCTCCAGTCCACTAAACTCAACTCACTTGAGTTCTAACTGAAGTCCTGCATGCAAATATTAGTCATCCCATAGGTAACCACATATTTCCTTCTGGGATCTGCATGTACCACATCCGTAGCTCATCCTGAAGTGCTCCAAGAGAATAAGACAAAGTTTATAGTCTAAATATTATTATGAGCTAATAATATTTGACTGTTCTATATTTAGACTGAGCAGTCACTCCGCTGTGGTGTCACTCCGCTGTGGTCTAAAAATAGAAGTCAATCTATTTTTTCCAACTTGATCAATCATCCATAAACAGCAACCTGCAATCCATAGACATGATCCATATGTCTAAAAATAGACATAGTCTAAAAATAGACTTGCGCCAAAAATAGCCTGCGGGGCCACTTAGTGAAGGCGACTCTTTTCACTAAGCTCCATCATCTTGTTGCGATCTCAACACTCCCTCTCGACAAGATATGGATTATCAGCAACCTCTATCCTGCCTCGATGGTACTCGAATTTGCTCCTGGTGAGAGCCTTCGTCAGAATATCAACATCCTGATCCTCCGTTGGAATGTACGAAAGTAACATGATCCTCCGCTGCACACAATCTCTGATATGATGGT
>APFE031336701.1:0-21549 GCA_000404065.3 Pinus taeda | reverse complement strand
CCTTTCTCATGCATGTGTGTGATCAGCATCAAGAAATCTACCATTTCATGATCAAACTGAGCATAATATGAACAGGATACCCTCATCGTGTTGGTACAATCGTGAGCATAGTGCCTGGGTCCTCTGTAATTGTAACAAATTAACTGTTTGTGGCCCCTTCTTGGTCCCATTCCTCCTCATCCTCGAACTCGCCCTTGAAATCTAGTGCATGCCATCCCTGCCATTGGATCGAGGGCTCGTACCTCTATCTACATCCGATAGGCTGGGGTTCGATCCATCATTAACTCATAGCTATGAGAAGTACACTCGTCATGGCCCACCGACCTACAGAAATTACAAAACAATTGCTAGGGTGCCTGTGTATACTTCTGCAAAAAATGACAATTATCGGTTTTGTGTTTTCCTCCTATCTGATAGATTGCACACCATAATAGAGGTGTTGCACTTGGCCCTGCCTGTGCCTCTAGTCTCAACGACATCGGCCCCACTGCTACCAAATAATTCACAAATATTGAACAGTGATCCTTGTCATGGCCCTGGCCCTTGCATTTTAGGCACCATACTTCCTCGCACGCCTCTAGCCGCAGTGCCCTATCCTGTTTCAAGCTCTACATCTCTAGGCAAATATCGTGTAGTTGCATGTGGATTTGTTGAACTCCCAGGCCTGGATCTTGTATCGGTGTCGCATGCAACCAAATCGCCATTTCCAATGCTTCGGCCTGGGTAGAAAGTTTCTATTGTGACAATGTCATCCTTAGGTATCAGAGATGCCACAAACCAGGCATAATGTTGTGCATCTGTGAGTGTCATATTGGCCTCGCAGATCGTGCTATTCAATCGCTAATCCAGATCCCAGGGGGTCTCGCCTAGAAGCATCGTGAGCTCTTTAAACTCGATGATTGACTGTGTCTCTGATTTTGGCCAACTAAACTCTCTATTCAACGCATTGTCAATCTCTGCTATTCCTGCATTTGGGTGATCATTAGATTTCTTGATATACCATGTCAACTCGCGATACTACAGTATGATCACCAATGTAGGCTTCTTAATCTTGTTGTCTGTGACCCCTTACGCTTCCCACACTGCTCTTACCACGAACCATAACTAGTCCAGATCCTCATTCCCTACTCCTCTAAATACGGGTAGCTTGATCGCGCTCACCATGCTGAACTGCGGGGTTGGTGGAGGTGGAGTGGTTGGAGATGGAGGTGAGAGAGGTGAAGCGAGTGGTGGCATGGGTGGGGTTTCTCACTGTGGAATGCGATGCCTTATCAAACTGACTGCACTTCTCGGAGAGACCTGAGCGAGCTCTTCCTCATTCTCTCGCGAACGTGAAATTAAGGGACTATTTCCTAATCTCTCACTACCCCTATAGATCTTTCTGCTCTGCGTCATTTGAACCATTAATGAATTCGCATAACCCGCTTTTCACATAACAGCATCTTAATCCAAGCACTCAGAGATTTTATGTACTTACCTCGCACTCCCTTGAGAAAACATCATTTTGCTTCATTGTAGCTTATGGTTTTGTCTATCGCGAACTCAGTGATAAATCCCCCTATTATCTGATTGAGACAATGGTCCATAGCTTGCGGGATCTTGTCTTGTGATACGTCTATTTTGTGCACTAATTCTAATGTCCACACTATTGGTTGGTCGAGCTTACAGATTTCGTGGCTGTCGGCTAACCTTTCCATCCACTCATACAATTCAGAAGGAAAATATGTGAAGAAGATCTCGTGGATCTCCGTATAGATGTAGTAATCCAGCCACCTTTTATCAAATACCTGTGGAGTTTTGTTTTCTTGTGTCACGAACTCGTAAATCTTCTTGTCCAACCACTCTTCAATTTCCTTCTTTGTTGGGTTCTAGTGGCATGACATCAGACATCCCTTAGGCAGATCTCGGTCCCATCAATGGAACCATTTGTTGGCTTCTTGGGGCCTGACCCAGGTTCAAAAGTGAGTTAGCCAAGAAAATCCTGGTACTATCATCCCTTTCGGTAACATTCCATGGAGTGCGGACTGAGGTCTCACAAGAAGTAGTATGGGGGGTGCTGGAACTAGGTTTCCGCACTGTGGGGATGTCTGATATGAGTGACAGGTACGCGGTTCAACCTCCGTGCTTACCAGATTTTGTGCACTAGCGGGATCTTCGTACAGATCCAGTCGTGGTGCGATTAGTATTAATTACCCCAGTATTGGATTGTAGATTTCTGTGGTTATGTTTTTTAGAATCTTCACTCAAATATTCCACAGTTTCCATTTTTGCTTTGTTGACGTTTCGAGTCTAGGCCTAGACTCATCATCAGGACTTGATTTACAAAGGAGAGAGATAGTAGAGATAAATAGGGTTAGGGTTGAGATGTCAAGTATGTGAGCCGACAACCTACTGATTTGAATTAACTATATTTATTTATTTTTTTTTATTTTATTTTTATTTTTTATTTATTATTATTTATTTATTTTTATTTTATTTTTAATTTAATAATTTTTTATATGGATTAACTAAGGTTTATAATATACATAATATTATTATTATGTATTCTAATTTTTTTATTTTTTTATTTTTTACTTTACATTAAAATGAACTTTAATTATAACATAATAATAATTATGTTTATCTTTTAATTTAATTTTTATAATAATTTTGTTTATGTTTTAGTTTAATTTTTACAAGATTTAGCTACTAGGGAAGTTAATATGGTATAAGAAGTTTGTTTAGGATAATTTTTATGTTTTAATATTCTATAATTATTTTTAATTTATTTATTTATTTTTTTTAGTTAAATTGTTTTTGCATTATGTTTTTTATTATATTCTATTTAATAAATAATTATTTAATCATAATGATTTTGCTTTAACTAATTGTAATTTATGGTAATTAAGTTTATTATTATTTAATCCTTGCAAGTTTTTAATTACTCAGGATGTTAATGAATTGATAACGAAAAGAGGAGAGAGAGAGGGTCAATTTAATCCATGGGTGAGGAGGGAGGTCCAATTCCTACTAATTTCCAAACCTCCATCCCTATTGAGGTTATGTGGGTGTTTTATGATCTCAAGAGCTTCTCTGACTTTTCGTTTGAAATAGTGTTTGTCATTTGCAATTCCTTTAGTGTTTTCAAGGCATATATTGTGGTTTTCCTTACCTGCATGTTTCGCCAAGGCTGAGGAATGGGTTCTTTCCCTACAGATATCTGCACTATGTTCTTTTAGCCTGATACTAACTGATCTACCTGTTTCCATGATATATTGTTCTCCACAGGAACAATTAATAATATAAACACCTTTCTGCTCAAGATGTTCTAGGTTGTCTGTAACAGATTTCACTCTTTATTTAATAGTTTTCAAGGGTTTGGATGAGGTTTTGATATTCGTTTTTAAGAGAATTTTGGCTAGTTTGTCAGTTACACCATGAATATATGGAAGGTAGGCATTAGTGGCTGAGGAATTGTTGGTGTTGTTTTTATTGTTTTCATATTTGGCTTTTTGAAAGGCTCTGAGGATATCTTTATTGTTGTATCCAATTTTGGAAAACGACTTAGAAGACCCCAGTATTCCTTAATTAGAGGTTGTTCGTTAACGACTTAGAATATTTCCATTCATGAGCATACATACAAGTACACACATATAAATAAACAGATATCATCAACACATAACATTCAAATACAAATCTAGGGACCAGATGCACAATATGTCAAACCAACTTATCTTTATTAATGATGCTTTCCAAGATCAATTCAATATAGACTTGACTTCACCCTACGCACTCAGCTATAGGAGTCTGTGCACTCAACTGTTGACTCTACCAGGCCTCTATGCACTCAGCTACAGAGCCTCCACCTATCACTATGTCCCAATACACTTTGGATTCACTCCTATCTTCTAACCATGCCTTCACATCTATCTATTACTTGTCAAAACTTCCCTAACTCACTTTACAATTAGAGCATCGATCTATTTATACAATCCCATGGTCTGTGGCCCATGGGTAGGTTGACACACTTTACATTAAATTACATTATCTTAGGGTAGACAACCTAGACTCTCGCACTCCGCACCCACATTTCATGAGCTCTTTACATCACACTTGACCAACCGTTAGGCTCCAAGCCCCAAAAACATGTTATGGGGGGATTCGCTGCCCAAAAACTTGGCGCAGAGGGACATATGGTCACAACTTTTAGATAGGGTCTACCTGCTCAATTTCAATGTCTTCTGCCCCCATGTTGACTTCTATGCTCATATTGACATGTTCTATTTCCTTGTCAAGTTCCACGTCTAATACCTTTCCCTTCTCTTGTGCAGTGGGATTTTCTTTCTGTGGGTGCTTTCTAGGTTACACGTGCACCGGTTGTGCCACTTTCTACTTATCCTTCTTTGGTTTGGACACTCCCTAGTTAGCATAGGCCTCGGCTTGAGTGACCTCATCGATTTGGGTAATTTGGCAGATACCTCTACACTTGCTACCTCTGAGGTAGTGCCCTCAGCTACCATCGCTTCTCCAACAATTGTAGTCTCCACAGGTGCCAACATAATGCCAGTTCAGAGCTCCTGAGTTTCCTTCAGAATTTCACAAACACTGAACTCACTACCAAAGCCTCGAAATAGTCAAGGTTCATGCACAACTGATAGCTCAACACCTCAATTCTCAAAATGGAAAGTGTTCTTTGTTGGTTAACCATCTATAATTTATAGGTAATTTTGGATTTGAATCTAATCGTTCCCCCAAAAATCTTTTCTGATCTGAAAATGAAACTATTACTTGTTGCGCAAGGAATTCATTTCCATTAAATTATATGTGCAGATTGCTACTGATGTCTTGCAATTGAAACAAAGTATTTTTTGATAAATTTTTGAGTCTTATGTGTGAAGGAGGATTAATTCAATTTACTATTTATCATATCAAATATGAAAAAGATAGCAAGATAAATTCACATATTATAACACATCAATTGATAAGGAAGTTCACCCCTCCTAGACTACATCTATCAGGTCCAAGGCTCCTAAATGGGCATGTCCTTGTGTTATAGACATATTTCGGCACTGCAACCCAATCATACATGTTGATAAACCAAGGGATATTTAACTCCTAAAAGTTTTTTTCATACCCTAAAGGATCATGGTAAACTGATTACATCATTTCCCATAAGTTCCACCTGAAAAACCACTCAGAACTGGCGAAAACTAGACCATACTGACTGCTCCATGGTCAGGGTGTGATGCGTCTCACCTACTACACACAGGAAGTGCACTGCATACTGAAAAGGCCTTCTGTAGGGTGCGATGAGTGAGAATGGACAAATGGAAAACACAATTTGCTAAGTGGATGCCCAGGGAATCTTCTAGAAACTTCTCATATGACACTTGCCTCTCTGAATTCACCCAGGGATGAGTAACAGATCAAAGAAATCTCCAAGTGGAACCAAGAACTATCAGTGGCATGATATTAATCAAAAACCCAGAGCTGACTCAAACCCTTTGCAAACATCTATAAATGGATCCCTCATCTAAGAGATCTAGAGGGTGGAATTTTGATATTTGTAAGGAAGTGTTGTTGGTTTCTCTTTTAGAATAGACATTGTATTGTTTGGTGATCTTGATTTTCATGAGGTGAACAGGGATTTGATGCTGGATTAGACAGTTGGGTTGTAATCCTCTCTTCTATTTCTACTATTAATAAAGTTCTTTGAGTTTTCCTCCATATAATCGTCTATTTGTGAATCTTGTTATCTGTGAATGCAATTGTATGGTCAATGTATTTCTGATTCTGCATTGTTTATGGAATTATAGATCAAGATGCTTTCATGGTGTTTTGTTACTTTGTCTCTACATGTATTCTCTAGAATGTGAAAAGTAGGAGAGGAGTGGCAAGGTCTATCAAGGGAGAGAGGAAACAAGCAAGAAGCCAAGTGGAAGATCCATGTTGGTCCTCTTTACTTCCCTATTATCTACCATACATAAAGGAAATAGAAATTTTCTTTGATTTTTTGTTTCTAAGATAGCTACCCATCTTAGTGGGACTAGCAGATCGAAAAGACACTAGTTTTCCTAGAAACAAAATGGTGACTCCACTGGGGAAGAAAATATTTTGTTTGTTTGTTATTTTTGTTTACTTTATAAACTACAGACGGAGCCTGAAGTTAGCCAGCTAGCCTTCGAACTACTTTTGCTATGCAACTGCAATGTAGATGAATGCTGCTTCAGTCAATCTCCGGGTTGGTTTATGTATTGAACATCTGACTTACAAGCATCCTAAATGCCCTTGTGGCAGCTCAATAACCTCATAAGATCGTACCCCTGTACTTTTTTATCACTATCTATCATAGCTTAGCCTAAATCACTGAACTTAGCTACAAATTTTGAGCAAAAACTAAACTCAGTTTCGCTCCTTGGCCCATCGCACTATCTGTCACTGGCAGCCTGTATGAAACACACCTCCCATGTGTTGCAGGTGAGATGCATCCCTGTTTCCCTTAAGGACAGGTGTGTTCACTGAATGATATCGTTTCTATCTTTGAAATTTGGTTTTTTCCTCCTTATTTTCAGCTCTATTTAGTAGTTTTGCTGCTCATGATGAGTATCTCATTGTTGAAGTTTCTTTCCTTTAAATTATTCAGCCTCCATTGATATGGATTTGTAAATTATTTTATGTGTTTGTCTATCATTTACAGTCCTTCTTTGTCAAAAATAGCTTAATCGATCTGTTGTTTTTGATGCAAAGAAGTGTCGTAGCTATCATTTTGAGTCAAAAACAAGAGTGTCGTAAAGTCTTCCTCTTCTAGATATTCAATTGAGCTTTTGCCATTGTATTTGATTTGAATTATTAATATTTAAAGTGTCGAAAGTAGTTTTCTATTCGAAATTGAAAAGCATTGTTTGAGTTTTCCTTTCATTTTGAAAAGAAATTGTCGAAGTGTCGCTTTGAAGAAAATAGTTCAAATCTGTACTTAGCTTTCCTTTTTGGCATTCTCACATTAAGGAAAAAAAAATATATATATATGCATCTACATTTTCATTTAGACTGTGTATGAAAATGATTTATGGAAAGTGCATTTAGTGTGTGCTCTCTACTCTCTGTTGAAAGAATTGTTATCTTCTTTCCTTAGTAGCTAGGATTTTCATTGCTAAAATAAATGACTGTTTATCATTTTAGATTGCATGTTTAGGAATTTTACATCTACATCATGCAGTGAAACTTGAAAGACAAACTTCTAAGAAAGATAAAATCTAAAATAAATCTCAGTGAACATAACACTGCTTTGGAACCTAACGCAACACATCTGGAGGTCTAGGCTAGAGATGTATTCTAGTGTCATAAAGCCTGGTAATTATAATTTTCGTCAAAGGTTTGGTGATTCCTCCTCTTTGATACGACAAGTGCTAGTACGGACTTGTGCTCCCCGTACCGTCAAGTATATATTGGGAGACCACAATAGGTTGATATCCTTTATCCATAGGAAGACGTGTTTGTTGCCCTATCAATCGCAATGCACTAAATGCAACATTCAGGAAGATTGAATGTCGTACATAAGTCCTTGGTAATTTCTCTTTAATTTACCACCAAGGTGTATTTTGCATTTTTACAAGTGGTTTGGTAATCCCTCTGTCTGGATTTCCAGAGTAGCCACTTTCGTTCCTTTTCGACTCCTTAAAATAAAAGTTCCATCTGAGCACTTGCCAGTTCAAGCTCATTAAAAATCGAAGGCGACTAGAGTCATCTTTAACTTTTTCTCGACTCTTAAAAATTGAAAAAGAAACATTGTGTCAAAGCATCGTTAAAATTTATTTAATTGGGAAAAACATCCCTATTCCTTCATTGATCTTAGGTTGAGGTAATGGAGTCCATCGTTCAAGGAATCCCTCCTGGGGGGAATCCTAGTCCTTTCTCTTCTTGGGGAGATATCTATGCTCCGTATATTGCCACATTCTCCCTTCCAAGAATCACAATTGGCCTGCTAGTATGGCTGTTCTCAACCTCTGTCATTCAAAATACCGTGTTTCCTCAGCAATCAAATAAGTAACTAGTTGATACCAAAAGTGACCTTTCACCTTCTACTTCATTTGTTTCTCCCTCCCCTTCTTCCTCTACGCATGGTGAAACTAGTGATACTAAAAACCAAGTGGCTGAGAAGAAGAAGAAAGGGAAAGAGAAGAAGAAGAAGAAGCCGATTAAGCAAGGGGCAACAATGAATCATCTGGTGAAAATCCACACATTAAATCTCCTAAACCTCCTTGTCTAATGTGTAAAGGCAACCATTTTCATCAAGATTGTCCTAGCATTCTGCGAATCTTGAGAGAATGGTCTCCCTTTCCACACCGTTCGGCGTCATCAACCTCTGGTGATCATGTTGGCAGCACACCATCAACTAGTGAAAATGAAGTTCCTAGACAGAAAGTAGAGGTCAAAATTCCATGTCAGTTATGTGATGAAGCCATCACCTTCGCCAATGTATTTTTGTAGATGAGGCCAAGAGAATCTCACATAACCATCCTGCTTCACTGCAGCGGCTTCCACTCGGATACAAGAAACTCTTACCAGGTCCATCGCTAGTTGAAAACCCGACTAATGTAACTCAACCATTGGTCAAAGCACCTATCATTGAAAGTAAACCTTTTGATTCCATGCTGGACCAAAGTCAATAGTCTGAGATGGTAGTCGACCCAATCTTGCCTTCAGAAGGTCCACCTTCAGACGATGCAATTTCCAAAGAGAATGAAAACAATACTATCCAAATTCTTTTTGTTAATACAGAGTCTGATGAACTTGGGGGAAATCCGCCCATTCCTTTACAACAAGAGGAAAGTTCCCCATTTCAAGAGGTTCATCCAGCCATTTATTCAGTACCCCCTCCAAGAAATCTAGTCATTTCCTTCAATTGGAGTCAACTAGCGAGATCCCGCCTTCCATCTAATGTACCATTCTGAATCATAGTAAAAGTTTACAAAATGATCGTGTCTAGCACTATCATAGATGAAGGGGCTTTAGTGAGTATCATTTCCTCAATCGCTTGGAAAGCGCTTGGTTCACCATCGCTTTTGGCTGAGAATCAAAATTTGTCAAGCTTCAACAAAGGAACTAATCGACTGTTAGGATCCTTTCGAAGTTGCCTATAACTTTGAAAATGAAAATTGTTCACTTGAACATGATGGTACTCAAAGTACCATTAGATTACAATCTACTCCTTGGACGTGACTATGTTTACAACATGGGAGCTATTGTTTCGACACTCTTTTGAGTGATGTGTTTCCCGCATGAAGGCAGAGTGGTGCAACTTATCGACCAACTTTAATTTCTCAGTTCAAATGCAGCTACAAGTCAAACATCATCCCTAAATGGTCTCTTTACGTCAAGAATGTCTCTTCAACCTTCTTTTCATCCACTTAATTACCGAAAGTAGTCCGGTGGATGTAACGAAGCTTAGGGGGCATGCACCCTAGTCTGCTTCGGTAGGCGAACCCAGCTGAAAAAACAGATTTCCTTGTAGGTTATATGATTATTTTGAAACATCATTTCCTTGTAGGATATGGGATCAGACTGAAATAGTTATCTCCTCGCAAGTTATGTGATTGGAAGCTCACATCATTCACCTTTTTCTATTTCAATGGACAAAGCTAAGGAAGTATTTTGTCTGCTCTGCGGATGAAACAATCCTGCTTAAATGTAGGGACTTCCATAAGGTAACCTGGAAATTCTCATTTTCTCAATACCTGGGGGAATGCAAACCTCTTTTATGAAAGTGAAAAGTGACCAATTTCTTTTTTTAGCTTCTTCTCGGGTTAGGTGATTGGTCTAACCACCATTCACCTTTGTCTGCAGTGCGCGGACGAAGCAAAGGAAGTGTTTTGTCTAGGAGGAAGACAAAACTATCCTACCTAACCTCAATAGCTCCTTAGTTATCAATGTAGTTAGCTTTGTAGTTTGGTCATTTCTATCCTACATAAAAAGGAAATGAGCACATGTTATCGTAGAGTTCAAGCTTAATAAAAAATCAACCTACCAATGAGAGGCATATTTAAAACGATTGGCATGAGCAATGTTTCTGCAAGGTTCAAGCTCATTAAATAATAAACCTGCCACTGAGAATATGTTAATGCAAGGTTCAATCTCATTAAAAAATAAACCCGCCTTCAGTAAACGACCTCTATGATTGCCATGCTATCAGCCTTTTAAGCCTTGGTTGTGTTCTTACCATCACCTCAATTATTTTGGCCGATTATATGCTTCCACTTGATTGGTTACCCTTTTGAGGAATAGTTGCGACTAGTGATTTTGTGAGCCACCCTCTTTACATTGCCATGTTTAAGAAGTTCCAGACTTACCTGGAACCAGTAGCTACGTGAAAACATCACTCGTTCCTAAAAACGAGTCACTTTTAAGATCTTTTAAGACTCGTTAAATATGAAAATATTACCGAGCTACTGGCATTTCCAGCTTGTTAAAGTAAGGGGAACCGTCATCCCTCCTCTGCATTTTAATATTTTTGGACCTGAGAGATCATTCGAAAAAAATATCAAGCACTTGTATTTTTCGGCTCACTAAAGTGATCTAAAAGTCATCCCTTTCATATTATTTTATACTTTTTCGGACTTAAGGGATTATGCTACGAAAAAGGATTGTGGAGTTTCCTTTTCATCTGTTTTCAAACTCTCTAAACATGAAAAGGACTGAGTTATCCTTGTCGTTAAACCCATTAAAATAATAGCAACAAACTTGTCCACCCAGACAAGAACAAGTTTCATTGTCGCTAGGCTCGCTAAAACATAGTGACAAGTTTGCGTGAAGGGAAAATTATAGAACAAGTACATGTTATCCTCCTCAAGCTTGACAAAAATAAAGAAGTATTGATCAGCAATGACTGGGTAAAAAGGGAAGAAAACTTGAAGATCTTGATTGGTAGCAGGTCACTCTTGAAAATGACAGTTTCTCTCCATCACCATGATTGAGTCGGGTTGGGTTATTTCATTCACCGATTATATCACCATTGGTCCTCCATAGCATCCATTTTTGGGGTTAATGATATTGATCCATCTCAGTGTCGCTGATATGTTCAAGAGAAGTCATTCAGAGAATTCACCACCCAACTAACGCCTCATCCATTGCAATACCTTCACCCTCCATTTTCCATGACTTCCATTCCTAAACCTTGTATCATCAGATCGTTTTCACCTCCAGAAAATCATTTGATTCATTTTGTGTCATAGATTAGGGATACATTAAGGCCCTCCTATGATAGGTCACCTCTTGTCGACATAAGCTCATTATCCAAGAATTTGACTTAGGAACAACCCTTTTAGTACTTTAAAGCTTACATGCCTCAATGGAAAGTTTCTCACTTCCAGCGACAGGTTTACATTAATGGCCTTCAACCAAAAGATTTTACATGGTGTTCGACATCATATCATATACTCACACCATGTGAATTGTATGTAGTACCTTAAGGGTCATTATCATTATCAGTGATTCGTCTTGCGCATGTTAATAGATTACATCATTGGTTGTTAATCAGGTGATGTATTTCTGTGTTTGACTTCAGAACATCTTTTCACATGGATCGACTTGTACATCAGGCGAACATTGAATGAGTTTGAAGAACATAGATCTAGTTTCATCCATCTGGACTGTGATATATTCAGGAAAATAAAGACACCAAATGTACACAGAAGCTGCACAGATGATCATCCAAGCTAAGGGATGATGACTCCACAAGAATCACCAATCTGCAATAGCAGACGATTATCTGTCCTGTGTACATGAAAACGAATTTAAAAGTTGAGCATGGGAATGCCCACCTTAGCTAGATCATGAAAATAATATGATGATGATGTATTGTATTGTATTTTATATAGGTCACCTTGCAATTCAAATACTTCAGATCCTCATGATAAAGGATTTCACCTGACATCAGAAGATTTAAGACCTCATGCTTTAGGGGGAAACTGTTATAGACATACTTGGGCACTACAAACCCAATCATAGATGTAGATACACCAAGGGCTCTTTAACCCCTAAAATTTTGTTTCATACCCTAAAGAATCATGGTCAATTGATTACATCATTTCTGAGAAGTTCTACCTGAAAAACCACTCAGAACTGGCCAAAATTGGACCATACTGACTGCTCCATGGTTAGGGTGCGATGCATCTCACCTGATACACATGGGAAGTGTGATGCATACTGAAAAGACCTTCTGTAGGGTGCGATGAGTGAGAATGGACAAATGACAGAGACAGTTTGCTAAGTGGATGCCCAGGGAATCTTCTAGAAATTTCTCATATGAGACTTGCCTCTCTGAATTCGCCTAGCGATGAGTAAGAGATCAAAGAAATCTCCAACTGGAACCAAGAACTATCAGTGGAATGACACTAATCAAAAACCCAGAACTGACTCACACCCTTTGCATCTATAAATGGATCCCTCATATGAGAGCTCTAGAAGCTGGAATTTTGTAATTTGTAAGGAAGTGTTGTTAGTTTTTCTTTGAGAATAGACATTGTATTGTTGGGTGATCATGCTCTTCATGAGGTGAAGAGGGCATTGATGTTGGGAGGATGAGGTTGGATCAAACAGCTGGGTTGTAATCCTCTCTTCTATTTCTACTATTAATAAAGTTCTTTGAGTTTTCATCCATATAATCGTGTATTTATGAATCTTGTTATTTATGAATGCAATTGTATGGTCAATGTATTTCTGATTTTGCATTATTTATGGTATTATAGATCAAGATGCTTTGATGGTTTTTTGTTACTTTGTCTCTACGGGTATTCTCTAAAGCATGACAAGTAGGAGAGGAGTGGCAAGCTCTATCAAGGGAGAGAGGAAACAAGCAAGGAGCCAAGAAGAAGATCCAAGTTGGTCCTCTTTGCTTCTCTCTTATCTATCATACGTAAAGGAAATCACAATTTGCTTTGATTGTTTGTTTCTAAGATAGCTACCTGTCTTAGGGGGACTAGCAGATCGAAAAGACACTATTTTTCCCATAAACACCTTACTCTTATTAGATGCTCAAATCGGTTATGCTATGAGAAGAAATCCCGAAAAGGAAAAATAAGCTGTGAAAATGAGTGTAGAACATAGGAAATAGTCAAGAATGACTTTTGTTTCACCTCCAATGGCTAACCATAGCCCGATACAGCTCCAACACTCCCTAGGCCTAATGGCTCTCCAAGCTTCTTTGCCAGAAAAACACCTGAGGCTGAGCTCTATTGGCTCTGAAACCTCTACCATTGGCCTTGGAATTCTCAGAATACCAAAAATAAAAATAAAAAATCACTCCAAAAGGATCTCCCTAGTGAAAGTTATGACCTCCTGAAGTTTTGTCTAGTTTCCCTTAAAGAAACTCCACTAAACTTGGCTTAACTAGAGTTAGCCCAGCTAAATTTGGCCAACTCCACCGAAAATGGCGTGCTACACCAAATTTGTTAGAACCATTAGAGGTGGCATTAAATGTTTGCTATCATGGTCACATGGGTCGTTACCTTAACCGTTGTGTTCACAGTTTTATCCGTCGGTTTAAGCCTATGCTTCTGAGCCTTGGTCATATGGTTACGGGTTAGCCCATTTTCTGCCGAAACCTTACCTTAACAAAATTTATATATGATACATGACCTAAGGTTGGTAAGAAGCAATGTATAAGTGGGCTAGTCGGGCCTGTGGGCCGGTGGCCACCTGATCCAGGGTCGATTCCTGTGAACATACAAATATTTTACCACCATAAACCTGCAAACTTGGGGCCGCGTGGTAGCCTCCAAGCTTGTCACGTGTTGGCCCCTGATTGGTCCTCCAAAACAAAATATTCTCATTAATATTTTGGAGAATATTCCATGGAATATTCTAAAGAATATTCCTCGAAATATTATTTTTTTAATTTTCTTAAAATGCAAATTTTGCAGTTTATTTGGCATTTTCAAAATGTAATAACTCCTCCATACAGTGTCGGATTTGAGTGCTATTCATAGCTACAAGATTTCTTTGACAATGCCTATCCAGAAATTCTAGTTTCAATGAATTCTGAGCAATTCAAAATTTGAGCATTTTTTCCACTTAAGACATGATCACCTGATCAAACCTCCCAAATGGGAAGCTTTTGGACCCCAAAATCTCTTTGATTATCCAAAATGAAGACAACGAGACTGATTCTCCTCTCTTCCAACCTTGAATAAGTTAAATCTTCCTGACTTCATCAAATTGAGCTTCTCATAAAAAGATAAATTTTCCCTTGAATTCATTAACCAACCGTTTCCAAGATTGACTGAGTCATGATGAAAATTCTTGAAATTTTCGAAACAAAAACTATACTTTGCAGAATGCATACTATTTCTGCAATGGTCAAACTTCAAAGAAGACTTAAAATAAAGTTTACCTTACTAACTGTTCACATGGAAAATGTTTGCTAAATGAGCCTTGTATTTGTGTCGAATCCTTACCAAGTTTTCTCGCCATACCAATCTGTCATCCTGAAGCCAACATTGACCCATCCTGGACTATGTGCCCTCTTTGCTTCCATGCTTTTCCTTCTCATGGAATTTTGCACCACTTTGCACTGACACTTCGTTCTTTGCACCGATCGACACCAAAGGTATCTTGTGCAACATTTTGTCATCTTCTTTCAAAGATGAACTATTATCAGACTGAAACATATCATCATTTATATCAACAATAATATGAAAATGAAATTGTACAAAATCTTGTTGTTTAACCATCAACAAAGTTATATTTTGACTTGCATTATCTAGCCTTTTCAATTTCCCCCCGTGGACTAAAGAAGATTCTAGCTTCTTCTTATGTGCTCTCGCAATGTACTCTCTTCCATCCTTGAACAAGTGATACTTATTCTCATGGCGATGGAAGATTGCCTTTTTGTCAAATAAATATGGACTACCCAACACAACACTTGCAATGTGAAGCGGTACTACATCCAATTCAACTATGTCAACATAATGAGTTGTCATGGCGAAGCACAAGATGTACTTCTTTGAGACTTGTATGTTTGCATCCTTGCATATCCACCCAAGTGGATAAGGCTTTGGATGTGGAATTGTCTCAAGTTTCTTCTGTTTGACCACATCTTCTGAGATGAGATTAGCTTGAGACCCACTATCAAAAAGTGTGTCTCTCTTTGTGTGGTTTGACATTACCCTCACATGAAATAGCTCTATCCTCCTCTTTTCATTTTGAGTTTCTTTGTGACAGTTTAATGTGCTAGAACTGGGATTTGTTTCTTGTACAACCTCTTTCCCCTTTATGTTCTTTAATACCATGACAATACTTTTTGTCTCATCACCTGATTCAAACCCTAAGTCTTGTTCAACAGTTGCTACAGTTTTCTCCTTTTCTTTGGTTTGGTCTTTGGTTTTATATTTCTCTGGTTTCAGCTCCGGATGAAGCTTCCAATGATGGTCTTCATCATGGCTTGATTTTGAAGAGTTCTTGCAAAATAATTTCCCTTTTTCCTCTCTAGAGTTTGCAATCCTTTTTCTTTCTTTTCCTTTAAAATCACTACCCTCATTTCCATCAAAAGTGTTTTTCCCTCTAGTCTCTAAATGCGTAGCTTGTACACAAACTTCGTCTAGACTAACAGGAGTGAACATAAGGATAGTATGTTTAAGGTAGTTTTGCAAACCACCTACATATTTCAGCAAAGTGTCTTGACTTTGTAAGTATACCCTTAATAAGAGTGCTCTTCTCCTAAACTCTTGAGTGTATTCTTGAACACCTTTTCCTTTAAGTTGCCTAAAACTTTGCCAATTAATTATAGACTTTTGTAAATGAGCAAGAGGATAAAATTGCTTCTTAATTGTGGAAATAAATTCAACCCATAATAAAGTAAGCATACCAATTTTTTGAATTTATCCTTGGTCTTGGCTTCCCACCATACCAATGTTGCTCCATCCATTCTTAAAGAGACTAACTCAATCTTGGTGTCGTCATCATGTAAGTTATAAATCCTTAAATAAACTTCCAACTATCTTATCTAATTTTCAAGTTTCTCTACATTGACTTCACCATTAAACATCGGTAATTCAAATTTAACATCTAGCTTTAAAAATGGACTTTTTCTAAAATATTTAGGCTTGTGAGGTTGATTTACCGAGGTAGAGGATGAAGATGTAGAGGAATAGGATGATGATGGAGATGGTGGATCGCCATTTCCTCCATGTCCTTTCTTTGAATTATCATCACCTTTATTTCCTCCTGAAGAGCCCTCTCCTTTCTGATGTTTAGACCCTTCTCCAAGCAACCTATCATTCCTTTCTTGGTATAATATTCTTACCATCTCAGTCATGTCCAAAAATGATTTTTTGAATACCCGTTCTTCCTCTCTTCGATCCATGTCTTTAGGAACTCCCCCTCCCCTTTTAGACATACTTGAAGCTTCTTTTAAGGCTATTGAAGGTGAATCAAAAGGTGGAGATACTGGCACCCTCACCCTCCTTGGTTGAGGATTATCTTATGCTCTAACCAATTGTTTTTTCCCTCTTTGAAGCTTAATCCTGCTAAGCATTAAAACTTGCAAAACAATAAAAAAATATATTTGCACAAAACTAATACTCAAAACTGAGATCCGATACCAATTGACCTAAAAATGAAACTACTTTTATTTGTTGTGCAAGGTATTCATTTCCATTAAATTATATGTTCAAACTATTACTGATGTCTTGCAATTGAAACAAAGTGTTTTTTGATAAATTTTTGAGTCTTATGTGTGAAGGAGGATTAATTCAATTTACTATTTATCATATCAAATCTAAAACATAGCAAGATAAATTCACATAATATATCATAGCAACTGATACGGTAGTTCACCCTCCTCGGCTACATTCGCCAGGTCCAAGGCTCCTAAACGAGCATGTCCTTACTCTTATTAGATGCTCAAATTGGTTATACAGTGAGAAGAAAGCCTAAACAAGAAAAATAAGTTGTGAAAATGAGTTTAGAAGACAAAAATTTGTCAAGAATCACTTCTATTTCACCTCCAATGGCTAACCATAGCCTAATATAGCTCCAACACTCCCTATGCCCTAATGGCTCTCCAAGCTTCTTCGCTAAAAAAACACTTGAAGATAAGATCTATTGGCTCTAAAGCCTATACCATTGGCTCTGGAATTCTCATAATACCCTAAATAAAATAAAAAACTCACTCCAAAAGGATCTCCCTAGTGAAAGTTATGACCTCTTGAAGTTTTGTCCATTTTCCCCTAAAGAAACTCCACTAAACTTGGCTTAATTGGAGTTAGTCGTGCTAAATTTGGCTAACTCCACCCACAATGGCACACTCTGCCAAATTTGTCAGAACTGTTAGAGGTGGAATTCAATGTTTACTATCATGGTCATGTTGAGGAGGTAAATCCCCTCTGCGGACAGACCGGGTCTAGCAACAATCATACAACGCTACAACGCAAGTTCCTAATTGCAAATTAAAGACCAATAATGAGGGCCTACCTAGATTCCAACGCTAGTTCTTGTAGAAGAGGTGATGCTCCCGTTCCTTTGCTCCGATAGATGACTATCCCCATGATCCCCATGAATGGACACCTGCACATACAAGAAACGACACAGACACAAACATAAAATCCAGCATATGCAACTATATATCAGTCAGAAAGGATATAACTCATCATCATCACAAAGAACAATAAGAGTGGAACCATAACCAATAGTCGTCTATTAATAATAAACAAAGAAGAATACAACCATAGTTCTGACGCTAGATTCTCCTTTGGCTGGGTAGTCAGTAGAACATGTCTTGCAAAGCTTGTTGGGAATAGGAACAAGTCTCTCTCTCTTTGGTTATTGGAAAAGAATCTCCTTACTTGGATTTGGCCTTATGGGAATGAAGAAGGCTCTTGCAGCATGAAGCTCTTGGAAACTTGACAAATCTCAATCTTTGGAACTCTGGAACTAGATTGCCAAGGAAAATGGACAAGCTTTTATAGATGGATGAAGGGGAGTTGGGATCATCCATAATAATCATGGGATTGGCTTTATCACCAAGGAAGATTCCATGAGATGTGGAAAACCACTTCCTCTCTATGGAAATCCGAAGCCAAACCACCCAACTCAAGATAGATCCAGTCCAGGAATTTGTTAGGATGAATCTTCCGCCATTTATTTGTTAAAAAACACCACTGATTATGGTTGGCGTGAGTGCGACTTTGTGACAGAGCGCCAACTAGCACGCCCTCTTTGGAGGATTCCCCTCATTGGCGAGAGGGTTGCACTATGGAACCGCGCCAATGGAAAAAGGGTTATTTTTAGGGGTTTTAAGCAGGAGATGTCTTCAGGGAAAATGAAGTTCATGTTCAGGGGAATGCAATGCAAGTGTTTGCAGGTCATGTCACTTCTCATAGGTCTCAGAATGAGTCCTCCAAGATGCGGGAGAGGGGTAATAGGGATGGTGACAGATTGTTGTCGATTTAAGCCTGTGGTTCTGATCCTTCGTAATATTGTTAGGGGCTAGCCTGTTTTTTGCCCAAACCTTACCTTAAACAAAATTTATATATGATATGTGACCTAAGGTTGGTAAGAACCAATGTATAGGCAGGCCGTTCGGGCCTGTGGGCTGGTGGCCACCCAACCCGGGGTCGATTCCTACGAACATACAAATATTTTATCACCATAAACCTACAAACTTGGGGCCATATGGCAGCCCCTGGGCTTGCCACGTGTCAGCCCCTGATTGGTCCTCCAAAACAAAATATTCCCGCGAATATTCTGGGGAATATTCAATGGAATATTTTTAGGAATATTCCTCAAAATATTCTTTTTTAATTTAATTTTTTTTTAATTCAAATTTGGTAGCTTTTTGGGCATTTTCAAAATGCGATAACTCCTCCATACGATCTTGGATTTGAGTTTCGTTCATGGCTACAGGATCATTTTGACAAGGCCTATCCAGAAATTCTTGTTTCAACCAATTCTGAGCAATTCCAAATTTGAGCATTTTTTCCACTTAGGACATGATCACCTGATCATTTTCATAAATGTTAGAGTGGCGAAAAATTTTCAAAGATCTTTCTTTTAACTTCTAAATTAATTTCTACCCACTGCTCGCCTTAGTTTTTTTCCTACGTCAAGTCATGAACAGTCACCATAACGGTCACTTTCCATCTACCCTGCATGGTCTCTTCTTCAATAGTGCAGCTCCCCTCGCGCTTTTGCTGACACTGTGACAATCATCCATTCTGCGCAGTACCCCAACTGCGCAACTCTACAACCCTGGCGTTCTAGTTTATGGTCTCGTGCCTCCTTTGAGCTGCCTAGAGTGATAAGACTATGCTTCATCCATATAGTCAGCTGGATGGATCCCCAGTGTATGGCTTCAATCAGCTACAATTCAACTTCCCTAGGAATGGATCACCATTCAACTTCACTAAGTGAACTACTCCACCATCGGTAATCTCCTTGATGACATAGTGCCCCAGCCAATGTATCCAAAATTTTCCAGGAAATTTATGAATCTTGTTGTCATATAATAACACTAAATCATTTACCTTGAAGGTGCACAGTTTGATGTGTTGATTGTGCCATGCCTTTCTGCGTTCCTTTTAAACTTTCTAATGGAATCTAGCGAGAAACCTATCCTCTTCTAGTTCTTTTAGCTGCATGAGCCTTTCTTCCATGGCTTCGTGATCCACCATTCCTTTGAATTTTGCTATGCACAGACTAGGTACAATGTATTCCATTGGCATCACATCTTCAACACCATAAACCAACCTAAAAGGCATTTGTCCAGTTAACTTCTTACAAGTTATTATGTAAGCCCATAGCACCACGGGTATGCACAAATCCCAATCATTTCTTTTTGCATTGCAAACCTTCATCAGTGTGCTCTCTAATATCTTATTAAATGCTTCTACTGATCCATTACCATGTGGGTGATATGGCATACTCTTCTGATGGTAAACCTGAAATTCCTCTATCAACACGTTGATCATTTCATTAAGAAAATGAGTACTACAAACGCTCATTAAAATTTTTGAATAGCCAAACCTTGTTAGTACGTACTCAAAGATGAATTTTAGTGTTTTTGCGCTTCTACATTCCTTTAAAGGTTGCGCCTCCACCCATTTGGTTAAACACTCAGTCGACAAATGATGTACCATGTACTTGTCTTCTTCCCTGGAGACTGAATTGGTCCCACAAATTCAATCACCCATTTCTCGAAAGGTTGTAACAATATCTATGGATTCAAAGGCAGCTCATCTCTCCATGATGGTTTGCTAGTCCTTTGGCATGCATCGAATGCCCTACAATATTCTTTTGAATCCTTATGCATTGTCAGCCACCACAACCCAGCACGTAGAATCTTCTGCACTGTTGCTTTTCTCGCATGATGTCCTCCCACAACTCCTCCATGAGCCTTAGTTAGGATTTTGTTTCATTCAAATTCTAGCACATAACATCATAGTATTTCATCTGATCCCATTTTATACAAGTGCCCTGTAATGACAGAAAAGTCTCTCTGCACACCACAAATTCCTTCTTTTGTTGTCTAATATGTCCTTTTGGATCTGTTCCCATCATTAGGAAGTGTATAATATCTTCAAATTGACTATCCACAATACGCACTACAAAGAGCTACGCGTCATGTAGTCCTTCCTCCAAATTAATAGGCTCCTCTCCTGTTTCAATGCACGACAAATGATCCAATCTAGCATTCAATCATCCTAGTTTCAAAATAACTTCAAAATCATATTCTTGAAATAACAGGCTTGTTCACCAAGTATTTCAATTCAGAATGGTCTGTATATGTCCGCCTAGAAAGTAGTGCCAGAACTTTTGGAGCACGTATACCGTAGCCATATCTTCGCGCTCTCCCATTGAATAATTCTTCTCAACTTTAAATAGATTTTTAATTTCAAACGCTATAGGATGATCCAATTCTCTCTCGTCAACCTATGCCAGTACTACTCCTAGTGCAATACATGACATGTCGACATGCACATGAGATTCCTTCTTCTAATCTGGGAAGACAAGGATCGACATGGTGACCATTTTCTTTTTGAGAACATCTAAGCTCCTCTCACATTCTTCATTCCAGTAGAATGTAGCATCCTTCTTTAATAGTTTCTCCATCGGTGCGGTGATCTGGGCATAGCTTTTCATGAACTTTCTATAGTACCCTATATGCCCAACGTCATGCATAGTTGTTTCACACTTCTTAGTGTCTCCAAATTTATTATAACCACCATCTTCATAGGGTCTACCATCAAGCTCTATCTGCATACAATGTGACCAAGCAAGATCCCGAAAGGGACATAGAAAAAACATTTCTTCATATTGAGTGTGATCTGGTACCTCTGACATGTATCTAGCATCAAGCACAGACTTGCTACATGGTGCTTTACTAGTCCAAACATGGTCCAATCGTCAAATTATACCTCCAGAAATCTGTCAATGAAATATTTGAACGTTTCGATGAATACGTGTGAGAAGACCGCTGACGCATTCTTCAACTCAAAAGGCATCACCATATACTGGGAGCATCCCCATTCAATCACGAAGGTCATCTTACTTCTATGCTCTGGTGTGATCTTGATCTGA
>APFE031336700.1:0-14330 GCA_000404065.3 Pinus taeda | reverse complement strand
ACAATATTAATAAGGGATACAACTACAATAGTAATGGGGTAATCACTAGTATTATAGGGACTCAACACCCATGGAAATATGGACACGACCTTTCCAGCTTCTACAACCATTTTCATCCATTATTGTAATCATTTCTTGGCCAACAAGCCAAAATATCGGGATAACCATATCAAGTTGTTGGATTTAATGGAAAATGCACTTACAAGTGAATTTCCTAATACCTTTCACATTTTCAATGACCTTAGAATTTTAATTTGTTCAGTGGATTTTCTTTCCCTCAATTGATAACATATTTGTCTAACTTTCTAGTTATTATAATCATAGTGTAGGCGTTGATCTACACTGTGAGAGAAGGGATGTTATATCATAAATAAAAATTCACCTTTGAGAGAGAAAGTGGGAAGGGCTAGATGACTAGGAAATTTTATGGAGACCACTATCAAGCAGCTAAGAATCCCACAAGGAGAAGGAGAAAGGAAGACAAAGTCACCAAATTGAATTCAAGGGTTTAAAGGAAGGCTCAGAGAAAATTAAGCATGAGTACATGGGAGTTGAAAAGAAGCCATGGGAAATATTTCAAGATATTTCACCCCTCTAAAGGAACAATTATTGGAAGAAGAAATGGAAATCTTTAAAAGAGAAGGATTCTAGATTGGATAGAGTAGGACCCTCTTTGTTCTCTATGGAGGATCCTTAAGATACTAGAGGATGAAAAAATGTATTTAAGACATATAAATTCCCAGTGTATGGTCAAAGATCATATAACAGATGTTAGAAGCTTGAATGAGAACATAGAATCTAAGCATGGAAATTCAATCCACAATATTTCTATTGCTAACAGGGAATTCATAAAATAGAGGTTGGCCTCAATGAAGGAGAATGATGCTAAACAAACCTTGATATTGGAATATTTTTTATAGAAGGTTGGGATAAAGAATTTGAAATTTTAATTTGGGATAGAGTGACAAGATTCATGTACAAAATCTTATGGATCAGTGGCCCTTCCTCAATTGATCAGATTAATCTAGACTATAGAGATAAGATTTTGGAGAATTCTGTTGCCATATGCCTTTCTCTTAAGCCATTTTTTATCTTAACTATTTCTATCTGACTAGAAAAATATTTCTTTGAGTTATGTAGTAATAGTCTTTTGGAGAGGCAAGTTGTTAATAGAATACATTTGAAACTTGCTTTGTTGTATAATCCAAGGCTAGACTGTTCAATCCATGCAATATTGAAATGTATTATTGGGATTATGGTTAGAGCTTATAAAAGCTATATAAATATCAATAATATACAAGCAATATTGGGTAAGAAAGTTAAGTTCTTTTGTCAATCAAAGGCCAGCTCTAAATAGATGACCCAAACTCTCTTAGCTAGGCAGCAATATCAGAATGTAATATTGTTAATTTTGGATTATTAATGGAAACTCTCCTTTCCTAACCAAAAGAAAATGCATTCTTAATTTTGATATTAAAGACTTATCCCATTTTAATAAACTACAAATAATATGTGAGAGGTATATGTTTGCATTCTCTCAAATAATTTCACCAGATAAATTATAACCCTAGGTTATCAAAAAGCCAAAGAAAACTATGTAACAGGTAATGTAAGGCACATGCATTACAAAACAACAAAGATACATGAAATTATACAAGTTTCCTACAAAGATCATGATTGAACCATTATGTATAATAAATGTAGTTACATTGAGAAAGAGGTACCGTGTCACTGGTGTTCATGATGACTAGTCTAAATTTTGATGTGAGATGGTATGCATATCTTGATGCAACTTATTTTCATCTACTATTGGAGGAAAATACTTGCAAAACTTTCCAACTCTAAGAGTTCAATTATGAATATTTCTACAAATATTGCATAGTAATTAGGCTCAAACAACGACCAAACATAGCCACTAAAAGAACAAAGAAAATCTTCCCTAGTTTGGAGTGGATTTGTTAAAAATTTGAATTTCTAAGAAACGTGCATTATACAATGACTAAATAAAACATAGAAGAAGCTTATATATATCAATCTAGGAAACTTTCATCAAAATTTATTTTAGATCAATGGGAAATACATGGAAAAAAATTAAAGCAAATAAGAAACATTACAAGTTTCTTCATACTCAAGGATAGGTCTCACATATTTCTAAATTAGTGCAACTATGGCTAGATTAAAAAAAACCTATATATGTCTAAATTCATATAAAATGATATGGTAGATCACAAATTGGAAAAGAAAGTAATTGCAAGAACTCAAAATCAACAACTTGAATGTTACTAGAATTTAAACCACAGAGAACTCCTTATATTATTCCATTCCTTTGCATTGGAAAAAAAAGCCTTACCTCGTGTCTAGTGTCAAAGGGATACTAACCAACCATAAAGTTTGTGGTGCTTCAATTTATTCTATTTTTGAAGAGAATGTTATGGTTCCTTAGACAATCCCATGCATTGGGAAATTGCAGATGTACAAAAAAATGTTCATATCATAAGAATAGGTCTACTTCTATTGTTAAATTCCCTTACAAGAGAGAAAGTAATGAGTGCGTTGATCTAATAGAAAATGTAAAGTTATATAAAAGCACTAAATATAAGACCAGGATATGAAATTGAACTACCTCAATGAACAAAATAAAATATGAAAAGATGTGTTAGTATTAACAAAAAAAACTCATGTGCAAGATCAATGTTAGAACTTAAGAAAATAATATGGTTGCTCCTCCTTACTCTTTTCTTTCCCTGCTAAAACCAAAACCCTAAAAAGGATAACATAGGCAAAGAGAACAATACAATGAATCCAATCCTAAACTCATATGTTAAAAATGTTACATTGTTGCATCTAGGAATACCTCGTTGAGGACATCATCCTCAACATTGGCAAAAAGATCGACATCCTTCTCTTCTTCATTAAAAATGTCTCTGAGCTCAAGCCTCTCATGTGAGGCAATAAAAAAAATATTTTAAGCTTTATCCTCTGTTGTGTGTGAATGCCCAAGAGAATACACCCACCTCATGAATGACCAATTACACTTTTGACTACATTAAGTTGCATTAATGAATATCAAACAAACATCAACTTTCCCAAGGCCTTTAAACCCTCTCAGGCATGTTTCCCACACACTCCTACTCGTTTAAGGATTGGAAATTTTCATTTTACCTATTATAAGGCCCCATTGTTTTACTTTAACTACCTAAGCATACAATGGGTGTAGGCCCTCAACTCATCATTTCATGATTTCCATGAGTGCAATATGCTTCCTAATGAGACCCAATCTAATGAGATTCACATGGTCCATCTCTTGCATCTAGTACTTCAGAAAATATGTCTTGGAAGAATTCTTGTTGTTGAAATAAATAATCAACTTTAGGAAATCAATTATAACTAATCAAAACAAAGACAAATTCTTATGAAAGTCCTTGAGCAAGCTACTGAAACCTTGAAACTGGAAAGTTAGGTTCACCTTTCACTTATTACTATATTCTAAATCAACAAGTCATTTTGACTTGAACTTGTTTGTATCTATAAGTATGCCTACACAACAATCCATTATGGTACCACGAGTTATTGTTATGGTCTCCCATAACGTACCTTCCACATAATTTTCACTCACTACTCTTCTTCTAAAACAACCTTTCTAAACAATCTTATTCCATAGGGTAGATTGAGAGTCATGTTCACAAATTTTCACCAAAGGGTGAACAACCAAAACCCTTCTTCCACCCATTGAATGGGAGCTTGAAGAACATTGCATTTCTTAGCTTTGGATCAAAGTCATTCTTCTCTTATTCATATTTTACATCCAAATTTACTCCAAAAATATACTTTCCACTTATGGGAGGGAGACCTACCTGGGTTAAAATGGACTTGAACTTGGGATTCTCCATGCACGAGAACGAGATTGTGCCACATTATTCATAAAGCCACTTTGCCAAAAAATTCATCCTGCTCTCCATTTACCACTTACTGAGTGCTTGGACTCGTGATGATCCCTTCCCTCTTGATGACTTGAGCTTCTTCACATTGTCCTCTAGCATTTCCAAGGCACCTAAATCCTCTTTGCCACCAAATAACATCAAGGGAGAAAAACCAACCTGAGTGCCACTAAGAGCAAAGGATTCCATCATCGTTAAAGGCAAGGGAGGTCAAGGAGTCAATATCACTTGTATAGAGCTTCTCTTCCTCTATTTCTTGGGATGAAGAATTGGTGCTCGTAGGTTTCGATGAGGAAATCAATGATATGGGTCTGGGTAAATTTACAAGCTCCTCCACTACACAACATACATAAGTGCCCATACATTAGATTAACTGAAGGAGAGAACCCTCAATGACACAGTCTTAGAACAAGAATGTTGGTAATTATGTATTGTTGCAACTATTACAATTGTTAAAGAAATAACTTGGAACTGTAAATTAAAGAAACATACACAGCTAGAATAGTATATTCACAAAACAAAAGCTAAATCAAAAGAACAAAGCTCTAGCTTTAGCAAACATGAGAGACCAAGTTATTTTTACAACAAACTATTAATATGAGCAAAAAATCTCTTAAAGAAATTGAGAGGAGCAAAAAGAAGCTTGTGGTGAGACCTCAGATGGTTCAACGAGATACAAAACAAAAATTGTTGTGATTACTTGGAAGGTGTGGTATACAAAACTATCGCAACTATCATTTCCTTGCTCGAAAGAATACATGGGCATTGGAAAATTCGTACGGAGGCAACGAGAGAAAAAGTGACGAGGGTGAGGTGCACTTCTTAATGAAATCCATGACATCTACATGTTCCACATGTCAATTTCTATCAATGGAAAATTAAGTGCAAGGATTGGTTGGGTAAACAATGTTTGCTCACCCCAATCCCACAAAGAAAACACAAAACACCTCAATCTCGCAAAGAAAACACAAAACACTTTTAGTGTGGGTAATTTTATATTTCATAAAGAGAAAAAATAATTAAAAGTAAAAAATTCAACACATCTTCAGTGTAATTAATTTTATATTTCATAAAGAGAGAAAAATAATTAAAAGTAAAAAAAATTCAACATTTTCTTAATATGTTAGTGATATGTCAATATGAACAGAGAAAGAGAGAAAGATAACTAATATCCATGAAAACATTTTAATGTGAACAATGTGGGCCATAAATAAAATATTTCAATGTCAATATTGAATAAGGTATGAATTATAAAAAAGTTACACCTCCCTCACACATATAAACATATATATAACTATCATAAATCCATATTAAACTTGGATCTATCAAATATAAAAAAGATAAAAACTCTCTGATTACAAACATATTTTCAATTTTTTCTTTTAAATGCTTAATAAATCTAAACTCAAAATATTTTTTATTAATATATAAATAATTAAAATAATCTAAAAGAAACTAGAACCTATTCACAATTACAAAAGACAATTCATACAAAATACAACATATAACAATTTAATAAAATTGCTTTTGAGAAAAGAAACAAATTACACATGATAGTGTAACTCAGAGTCTCAAATTTCCAAAAATAAAACAAAGTATAAAATGTACACCAATTAAAATTACGCTAAATAATTTATTTTAACAACTCGCATTTTAAAAATGACTTCACAATTGAAATATTTATAATGCAACAATTTCGTTGCGATTGAATTTTAAGTGAATATTTCAGTATTTTCCTTCCAATAGAATGTAATAAGAGCAAACAACCACCCCACACGTGTTATATATATATATAGTATATTATATATAATATATATATAATAATATAATTTATATATATATATATATATATAATATTTACACTTACTTTTGATTGGATTCTATATATATAAACCTTTCATGGTTCAAGTATGTATAATATATCATTATGTATGTTATATGTATATTATATATATTATATAGGTGTGGGTTTATGTTTGTGTTTTGGGTATTGTGCTGATTTATTCAGTTATACATTAAAAACAAATTATATATTCAAATATGTACAAAGCAAATGATATATATTCAATAATACCATTCCAATACTACATGCATTTGAATCATATACATGCGTGGTGTGAAGTAGAGCTTCATGCCCTACACCATCACCGAGGGAGAGATTAGAGTCATTTGAAAAGTAAAATCCTACATCGTTCTTCCACCCTGAACGGTTGATATATTCGACATAAGGCAACCTTCCTTGCTCCCTACATTGCGATTCCAATTCGAAGATATCATAAATACAATGAAATGCCGATGTTGGCAGAAAATTATTATAGATTTTGGAATATTTTGGAAATTTGCAATAGTAATAATTAATTTTTGTTAGAACATTAATCATCGTTGATCGTATGACGGCGATGGTCAGCGAGTCATCAATGTTAGTTGGTGTAAAGTGGCTATAGTCGACAGATTTAGATAGATAATAAATAGCAGTAAGTGAATCGCTGCAGTGAATTTTGTATAAATATATATGTGTTGCAATGTAATGAACAAGCTCATTCTATGAGTCTTCAAGTTTCTAATATGGTATCAGAGTAAGTTCAAGTAAGCTCTGTGAATTTGAGCTATTTTATTAGCCGAAGTTTGGTCCAACGCTGCAATATCCACTGTGCGTGGAGAAAGTGGAGAGTAGATTGTTTGATGTGGCTGAGCACGTGGTATTGGTGCATTAAATCACCATTGCTTGGTGAGCATCTGGCGTTAAATCAAGAGATTGAGTGCTCGCCCACTATTTGGTGCTGTTGGAGAGCGCCATCACTAAGAGCCGATTATTAGATGCGACGAAGAACTTGAGATTGTTGCCTAAGCGTATTGCTTGTTTGCAGCATTGTTTGATGTTTATGTTGTTGCAACTCCAAAGGGCCGAGATCGTGAATATTAGTGAGGTTGTTTATTACAGCGTCTATAGTTGTGTTAAAAAATGAGTGTTGTGTGACGATGCGTGGATGTCGTTGAGTGCTGAGCGAGTTGAGTGATTTGTGGTGATAGTGTTGTTTTTGGTGTTGTTGCATGATCCATAGAGGGTCGAACAAGGTCGTTGATGCTGAAAGAGTGTGAGCGCTGTGTTGAGGTGATTCTTTGCAGAAATCGTTGGGTATGTTGTGATACATCACCTGGCACGTGCAACAAGTGTTGTCTAGTTGAGTGACGGTTGCACATATTCATGTTGTTGTGTGGAGAGCCTGCTGTGCAGTAGAGTGCTGCGGGTAGGACCGATTTTCCAAGTTGAATGGTGCAAGTGGGTCTTGTTCAAAAGAGTGTTGTTATTGATCATCATTTGTGACAGCCAGCCTATGTGGAGAGCCAAGTAGAAGGTCATTGGTCTGATTGGAGGACCTTGGAGGGCTAAGGAGAGCCGAGGAAGGCAGTAGAAGAGGTGTTATGTTTGAAGTGTGATAAAGCTAGAGCGTAAAGGACCTTGTAGCGAAGTCTCAGTTGTAAATTATTTTGAATTTGACTCTATGGTAGAGTGATGGGTCAACAGAGGAGATAGTCTCGGAGAGAATTGAAACGAGTAAGGAGAAAGAATGAAATGGAAATAGTTGTAGAAGAATATGAAATGCTTCAACCAACAGTAGATCTAAATCATATAGAATAATTTGAAGACACTGATGCAATACTGAAACAATTAATGCCAGTTCTGCCAATTTTCTCAGGTAAAAATTTTAAACTTTGGGCAATAAAAATCGAGGGATTGTTTGGTTCAGTAAATTTATGGCAATTTGTTCAAAGAATTTCCATAAATGCCAATGATAAATGTAAAAGTGCAGTATCATTGTTTCTCATCATATTAGCTTTAGATGAAAATATTTTGTCTAATATTTTGTATGAATTTGGTGAAATATGTGATGCAAAAATATTTTGGGATATTCTTGAAATGAATTATAGTATGGAGGGTAGTGAGAAATCTGAAGTTGATGAAGGTGTTGGTGCTAAAAGTGATTGTGTTGGAAGCATCATAGCTGGGATTAAGGTTGAAAGTATGTCTTTAGCTGACAATAGAGTAGTATGTGATATTAAGGAAACTCTCTCTGTTGCAGAGATTTATGAAGTCAAATTTGATGACAATTATGTATCTCATGAAGAGTGATTCAATATGGTGCATGAAGAGCATTTTATTGATGAGTTATTGTTTGGTGAGAAGAGTTGCCTACCTCCATACACAAATCAAATGCAGGAAAACATGTTTGCAACAACAAAATTGACAAAAGAGATTGAAGACATGAATCAACCAACTATGTCAGCAAAGAAAAATGAAGGAAGAAAAGATATTTTCAAAGAGCACGATAACAAAAATCAATATGGTTCTTTTAATGAATCTAACATTGTTTTTGAGTGTCCAGATATTGAAAATCAGGAAGAAGCAACAAAACTTGAAGAAATTGCAAGCATTAAGGACAAGCATAAGTCCCAAGAACCTGAAGCAATGTTGAATACAAAGAATGTTACCCTACAATCAAGAAAGGAGAAACTCAATCACTATCTTATGACAATAAAGGTGAATATGAATCTGCACCAGCAAAGGAAAAGGAACAAGCATGGACCCTTTAATAAGGCAAAAATGAAATGTTTTTTTGTAAGCCTAACTGAGACTTAGACCAGCAGGCAAGTTAAAGTTTAGGTCATTGTGATTAAGGGGAGGTGTTAGAACATTAATCACGGCTGATCGTATGACGACGATGGTCGGCAAGTCATCAATGTTAGTCGGCGTAAAGCGGCTATAGTCGACGGATTTAGATAGATAATAAATAGAAGTAAATGAATCGTTGTAGTGAATTTTGTATAAATATATATGCGTTGCAATGTAATAAACAAGCTCATTCTACGAGTCTTCAAGTTTCTGATAATTTTATTTTTTAATCAAAAATTAAAAATATATCATTTAATTAAAAATATTTAAATATATGAATAATTAACATCATTCCAAGATATTTTTGGTGGGAGATTTCCGTAGGATACACTTGTTAATTGATAATTGATCTACCACTCTGACGTGCTTTTATGATTGTGTTTATTCCTCTACTTTTGCACACCTTGTCATACGTATTGCATGGTGTCCAGGATGGACCCTTTTGAGTCAAATACATTGGCACATGAAGCATTCATTCATGTCATGCTGGAGGCAGAATTGAATCACCAGATTTTCTCTGGGTCGGAGCTAGATGGTGGACTCGTGTGCAAAAATACTTGGTGCTTGGTGGACACCCCGAAGGTCTCGCCAAGTGGTGTACATGCAATATTCAATACACATGGGGAGCTACACAGTTGCAGGGACATACGTTCCTGGAAACAACAGTGTACTATTAATATTTCTACTCCGGTGCATGTTCTCAGTTTTGGCCATGATGTTTTGATAGATCAGGTTAACAGTCTGAAGAAGAGGGCACTGGTGGGTAGATGTCACTTTGTTGAATTGGGTGAAGGCAAGATGAGGTGCTAGGTGGAAACAAAATGGAAGTCTCTTCTGAGATATATGCCTTTGATGGTGCAGTTGATGAATGGATGGTACAATTTTCATTTCTTGAGCCAGGATGATTTAAATAAAATCAAGGCACTGCCATGGATTAAGGGGAGGGGTTTTTTGGCTCGCATTCATGGTACGTCAGATTCAACCCCCTTAAGGAGATGTTTAAAAATAAACTGATATGGTTCAAGTTGCCTGGTTCTCCAATTGAATTATGGACTCGACAAGTATTCATGGATATAGGGAATGCGATTGGGAAGTTCGTTTACATTAACCCACAATGTTTGGGAGCTCAGGATAAAAGAATTGCTTGGATATTGATTGAAAAGGAATAGAGAGCGGGCTTCCTAGACCACATCAAACTTCTATGGGAGGGCACACATATGGTGCAATGGCTAGACTTCTAGGGTGTCCCCTTCCGATGTTTCATATGCCATGACACAAGACATCTTATAGAAGATGAATACTCTAAAGTAAAGCTGAATAGAGCTCTTGAACTGAAGTATGAGGAGCAATGTGTTTTAGGGGATGAAAGGTACTCTAGAGCAGAGCATGATGAAGAAGACCTCTCAAAGGAGGAAAGTATTGAGTTGTTATAGCAAAAAGAATTCAATGACGAATTAATAATTAGAGCTCTTACAAGAGAAGAACCATTCCTTGTGAAGGATGGAGATGAAGTTGAGCCTGAGGAGCTGAATCACGTAGAAGATTCAGAGTAGCAAGGAAATGTGATGAATGAAGAGTCGAGTAAGACCGTCAGGTCTTATGATTTTAAAATTAATAATTTGTGGATGATTATAGGTATATGACATGAGGATGAACAAACTTTAGAGTTTGTCAGAGAGAAGGAGCAAAATCTGAAATCTGTTCAGATCAAGATTGAGATAGCAAGACCTCAGAACTAGAAGGAGACAAAAGAGTCGCCTGGGAGTAGGAAGAATGTTAGAGCTATCATAGAGGAGGAAGATGGCCATCTTATTCCAATGAAGACTGAAGAAATGTTATCCCAAAGAAATGATCCAATGAATGTCATTGGGGAAGGACAGAGATTGTTTGAAGATGATATGGAGGTTCTTAAAGAACAAGAGGGTAAGATGAAAGGGAGGTAGTAAGAATCAAACAATTTCAAAGAAGAGATAACCAGCAACAGGCTAAGGAAAATGAAGTTCACTACTGTGAACAAAAGCAGGGAGGCATCATTGACATAGATGATGTGGAGGAGAGACTAGTTGATAGTCTCATGAATTCTTCTGAGAATTCAAAACATCATACTGATGTGCTGACAGAGGAGAAAGAAATAGAGCAGCAAACTGAATTGTTGCCAAAGGAAGATAAGGCACATAAGACTTATGTTTTTTATTTTAACAAATGTTTTGTGAATGCAAGTTTAGTTGAAAATGCTGGAGGAAATTTGGCACAGATGAGCAGCCAAATAAAGATGAAAGAATAAGATTCTGTGGAATAATTTAATCCATGGAACAAAGATGTTCAATTGCTGGAAAGTTAGAATCTAATGCAGAAATTAGATGTTGCAGAGGGAGATATCCTTCAGGATATTCAGGAAGTTTGGGTGGAGGCAATGTCTACAATGGTAGCAAGAGCAAGGGCAATGTCTACAATGGTAGCAAGAGAAAGAGCAATGTCTACAATGGTATTAAGAGCAAAAGTAGAAGAAAATAAACAGCAATTTCAAGAGTTAGTAGACAGCAACAACAACCTAAATCAAAGAGAAAGAGGTAATAGTGAATGGCAGAATATGGACCAGCCCAAATATATTGTAGAGATGGAGATTGAAGAGTTATGGCAGTTAATGATGAAACAATCCATATGGAGGAAAATGATAGTAGCAGGAAGGATGATCAATCAGAACTTGAACCTGACTAACAAGGAGAGGAAGATGAAACTGAAGACAGTAGAAATGCAGCAGCAGCAAAGGTGCAAGACATTTGGGAAGCTACAAACGAAAGTTTGGGACCCTGTAGGTTTTTATCAACACATAACGACACATGATCAGGAGGTCATGAATATTTTCTACTTTGGGAATCTGATGCAGGAGCATTCAACCCAAGAGAAAATCATTTTAATTTAGTAGACATAGGGGGTCATGTGTTTTAAGGAAGTTGGATTCCTAATTGATGAATTAATGTAATAATTAGGCTTTTAAGTGAGTAGGATAAGAATCAATTAGATAATGTGAGGATGTTGTAAATGCTCTTGAATTAAGGAGAAAATGAGTTGTTAATAATGACAAGAGAGTTAGAAGTCAATTATAACTCTTAAGGTAGTTTCATGATTCGGGAACTAGAGAGAGTTCTTAGGGACTTAGAGGACATTTAGGAGTCAGTTCAATAGATTAAGGATCTGAACTAGAATTAGTTCAACAGAACCGTGTGGTACAAAGATAAGCCTAAAAGATGAGAATGAGTCAGTCGGTAGTCAGAGAAGTAGCTAAAGGGTAGCTAGTGAGTCAAAGAGTCAGATTGTAAGCCTATGGGCAGGGGAAGAAAAGCCACTGATCAGAAAATCAAGCTAGAGAGAGACTCTTGTGTAAATACTCATTTGTTAATGCAACAACTTGATTCAGAGTGTGTATATTGTGTATTGTTTAATTTAATTACAATCTGTGTGTGGCTAGAGTGTTTCTGCATAACTTATAATGCAAGTGTAGAACAGAGGTGGAATACAGAGAAGTGTAACAAAACAACTTCTAGCTGCGGTTGGGTAGAAGTTGTTGAGGTAGCTCCATAGTTGCAATTGTGGGTGGAGTTGTCTTAAAGACAACAATTCCAACAAAGGAGTGTTGGGTAGAATTGTTAATCAGCGAATGGTCCGAGGAGAGAACCATAGAGTTTTTGTTTCGGCTTGGTCACACATTGACAGTACAGAAGAAAGCCTTTAGTGCTAGAGTGAAGGGGGAGGAGCATAAAGGCATGAATGGAGTTAAATTAAGGATAGAGTTGTGGCAAAATGGCAAAGGACAAAGAACCTTTGAAGAAATCTGAAACCAAAGCGAAACACTGAAGAAATAGCGTAAAAACTTAAGTAAACAGAGTAGCGGAGAAGTGAATAATTGATGCACAACAACTGTTGGATCTGGAAGATCAACGGTCAAAATTAAATCGTGAGAGTGGAACAAGTAAAATTGCATCACAATACATCAAAGGGAGGAATCAATCTTGAGCAAAATGCGATGTGCGACATACGATTTAGGAGCAGACCCGACAAACTATATACTGCAACCTAGAACCCATCGGCTCCATAAGTCTTGTCAAATCATAACTTTTAAGTGGAAAAGGTTAGGAGCTGAAGGATGGTGCGATAGCCAATAGCCGATAGCGATAAGCGCTGATCGAAGTTCAGGTAGATCAGAGATCGAAGGTCGGGTGTTTCAGATATCAGAGCAACAATGCGGAAAGAATTGGTATTAATGGACCTGACGATAAATATGAATGCGGGTGTATAGATTTTGAGATCCGCTTATGTGTTCGGAGCGGGTTTTCCTCTGTATTTCCCGTGTATTTCCTATATTGCATTAAAGTGTGGTGGCAAGTCTTTTAAGGTTTAAGCGTTATTTAAACACTTCCGATAGTCGCATATCAAAGTCGGAGGGGTGATAAGAGTTGTATGTGGCGTGCGGAGACTGCAATGAGTGATTACGATAAAGGTGTACTTTGGAAACTATGCAAATGCTTTAAAAAGGTGGAAAAGGTAAGTTTATGCCATTTATGTGTATTTCTATGTATAATAGAAATAAAGCATCGATTGAAGGTTTGGTGGTTATGTCCACATTAACCAAAGTTTAAAGAAGGGTTTGTTATATATATGCAACAACAATGCTATGAAGGGCTAAAGCGCAGATAAGGCTTAAACTAAAGTTTATAAGGGGTGATTGATTTCTGATATAAAGGGAAAATGTGAGTTAAGGGTAAGACTTTATTATTCTATAAATCATTCCGCTTGAGACTATGAAAGGGGGCCTAAAACCTTAGTAAATGAAGATTGAACTCCTTATAGAGTTAAAATACCTGGGACTAATGTGCTTATGCATTGTATATGCATACTGTGGGTGTAAGCAAGGATGAACCTACATCATGAATACCCAATTGATTTAATTATAGTTTTCCTAAAAACTTCTAAACCTTGACATCCAATAGTTTTAGGGCAACCTTGGCTAGCCACTATTGATGCTATTATTTGGTGCAGAAATGGATAAATGACTATTTCTAATGGATCACAAAATCATACATTGACCTTTTTCCATCTACCCAATTGGCTGTTGAAATACCTCTTTGGCTGGAGGATCCCTATGGAGAAGAAGACTGTATGCTCCCCTTATTAACTCTAGAACAATTAAGAGGATTTCAAGAACAATCTGAAGACCATGTTTTGCATCAATTCTTGTATGATATTAAATGCATTAATTATCATGTTTCTTTTGATGGCTATCATCATGCTTTCAACAATGAATTTTAGGAAACTTGTCACCCTACTCTATTTGCATCATTTACTATGGAAACCATGGAAGAAAGAAGTGAAGAAACTTCTCAACTTGTTGAAATTAGCGCTCCAAAAACATTGTACTTTGTGTAGAAATTCTCGTTGTAGATCACTTGATATTGCAATATACTAAAGCAAAATACTTGATCTAATTCTACAAACAAACTTGTGGAATCTTAATCGATTATGAGGAAGATCAATTAGAACACATATAATAGATGAAGAGAACCAATCACACATGAACACAGAAGAATACTCTGGGGAAAGCCTCAACTAAAAACTTCGATCTCTGTATTATCATACAAGTGGAAATATCTCCGGATTACACAAAGATTTAGCTCACAACCTATCCAACTCTTAGTACAATCCCTCAAGATAGCTCACAGACT
>APFE031336698.1:98442-149600 GCA_000404065.3 Pinus taeda | reverse complement strand
AGAAAGACTTCGACAGTGCTGCAATTGGCAGATCGCTCCACCGTGACTCCCGAAGGGATTGTGGAGGATGTCTTGGTCTCTGTAGACTCATGGGAATACCCTGTGGACTTTTTGGTCCTCCAGCCTAAGGCAAAACTCACAGGTTACCCTCTCATTTTGGGAAGGCCTTGGATGGCCACTGCAAATGCTTATATCAATTGTCGAGCGGGAAGCATGACCATAAAAAATGGGCCTATGTCCAAGCAGCTGGTCCTATACCCTCCTGCCTAACCTTCGATAGAACATGACTTACCCCTCTGGTTGGAAGAAGGAGAAGAGGATGAGGTCTACTCTGCACCATTATGCATAGTAGAGGCCACCAAGGGAGGTCCTCCAACCGAGGATGATTTGATTGAAAATGTAATCCAAAATCCTCCCCCTAGTGAGCTATCCTTGGAAGAATTGGTAGAAGACACCCAGGCCAATGCCTTAGTAGACCTAAGTGCCACTAATCCAACCAACACCAGAGTTAAAAATGTGGAGTTTGGCCCTGAGAAAACCTTGAAGATAAGCTCCTCTCTCTTTCCCTCTCAGGAAAAGGAGCTATGTAGTCTCTTGACCCGCCATTTGGGGGCCTTTGCTTGGAGCTACAAGGAAATGAAGGGAATCCATCCCTCAGTCTGTACTCATCATATTTACATCAAGGAGGACTGTAAACTAGTTAGGCAACCCCAGAGGAGGATGAACCTAGCCCTTAAGGACATTGTTAAAGAAGAGGTGCAAAAACTGTTGGATGCGGGATTCATCTACCCCATCTCGGATAGCGAATGGGTTTCCCCTCTAGTGTTGGTGCCTAAGAAAAATGGGAAATGGAGAATCTGTGTGGACTACAGGGAGTTGAACAAAGCCACCAAGAAAGACCACTTCCCTTTACCTTTCATAGATCAAGTGCTGGATGGTCTGGCAAGAAAGAGATTTTTCTCCTTCCTAGATGGGTTCAGTGGGTACAACTAGATTCAAATCAGCCCGGAAGACCAGGATAAGACCACTTGCACTTGTCCATGGGGTACCTTTGCCTACTGTGTTCTACCCTTCGGGCTATGTAATGCCCCTGCCACATTCCAGAGGGCTGTGTTAAGCATCTTTGCAGAGTTGGTCCATGATTCGGTAGAAATCTATATGGATGACTTTACTCCTTATGGGTCGAGCTTCCAGGAAGCCTTGTCCAACCTGGGAAAAGTCTTGAGTAAGTGCATTGAGATGAATCTGTCCCTCAGTCCGGAGAAATGTGAGTTCCTAATGACTGAAGGGACCGTGTTAGGCCATACCATCTCTCGCCAAGGGTTACAGGTGGATCCCAATAAAGTTGCTATCATTAAAAGGGTCCCACCTCCTCAGAAGGTGAGAGATGTCCGGAGTTTCTTAGGCTTAGCAGGATATTACCGTAGATTCATTAAAGACTTTAGTAAGTTGGCCTCGCCATTGTTTGGTCTCTTAGCAAAAGATGTTGAGTTTAAATGGTCGGATGACTGCCAAAAGGCTCTGAATGAATTAAAGGATAAGTTGGTGTTTGCTCCCAGTCTGAGAGGCCCAAACTGGGCCCTACCTTTCCACATCCACATGGATGCCTCGAACAAAGCCATAGGGGCAGCCTTAGGACAAGTTGAAGAGAAACTCCCATATGCTATATACTTTGTCAGTAAAAACTTATCCAAGGCAGAAATGAATTACACGGTAACCGAGAAAGAGTTCCTGGTTGTGGTCCATGCCCTGAACAAGTTCCGACACTATATCACTGGCTATCAAAAATTTGTACATACTGACCATGTTGCAATCCGATATTTAATGAATAAGCTTGATGTGAATGCTCGTATTATTAGATGGTTACTTTTATTGCAGCAGTTTGATTTGACCATTGTTAACAAACCAGGTAGAGAAAATGTTGTTGTTGACTTCTTGTCTAGACTGGATTTGCCTGCAGGTGAAGAAGGAACCGTGGATGACCAGATGCCAGATGAGCATCTGTTTGCTATCTCAGTACTCTCCCCGTGGTTTGCTGATATAGCAAACTATCTAGTCTCAACATAGTTCCCTCCGTATCTATCCTCGAAGGAGAAGAGCATAATCGTGAGAAAAAATGCCTCATTTACTTGGATTGGGGGAACTTGTTCAAACTTGGCCCTAATCATATCTTAAGGCGTTGTGTAAGGGAGGAGGAAGTCTTTGACATCCTCTTAACTTGTCACGATGGACCTTGTGGAGGACATTTTGTAGCCAAGAGGACCGCCTTCAAGATTCTACAGGCAGACTACTATTGGCCCACTCTTCATGCAGATGTCAGAAGATATATCAGCCAATGTGACTGATGCCAAAGGATGGGGAAACCAACCCCAAGGGATGAAATGCCTCTCCAACCTCAGGTGACTCTTGAGCCATTTGAGAAGTGGGGTATGGACTTTGTGGGCCCTATCAACCCTCCTTCAAGGCAAAAGTCTTACATCATTGTGTGCACAGATTATCTGACAAAGTGGGCAGAGACCAAAGTAATCAAGGTAGCAACAGAAGAGAAGGTGGCCAAGTTCTTAAGAGAAAACATTTTCTACAAATTTGGCTACCCAAGAGAGATAGTCATCGATCAAGGAAGCCAGTTCACCTCCAACTTGATTGAAGATCTGCTTGCTCATCACAGAATCAAGCATATGACTTCCACCCCATATCATCCTCAAACGAATGGGCAAGTGGAAGTCACCAACAAAGCATTAGAGGGGATCTTGACCAAGGTGGTGAGCAGCAGCAGAAAGGATTGGGCAGATCGCCTGGTTGAGGCCACCTAGACCTACAACACCACTTGGAAGACCACAACCAGTTTCACACCCTATGAGCTGGTCTATGGAAAGAGAGCTTTGCTGTCAATCGAGTTTGAGTACAACACATTGAGGATGGAAGCTCAGCTGGACCTAGATCTCAGCCATGCTCAACAAGAAAGGTTAATGTAGCTGAATGGGTTGGATGAACTTCGAATGTAGGCCCTCCTCCACTCAAAAGTGACTCAACTTCAGAGGAAGGTGTGGCATGACCGGCACCTCAATGACAAACAATTCCAGCCGGGAGATTGGGCGCTGCTATATGATTCCAGACATAAAGATTTCAAGGGAAAACTGAGAACAAGGTGGCTAGGACCATATACAGTAGAAAAGTGTAATGATAGTGGCTCTGTTCTTATCCGAACTATTGATGAAGAAGCCATCCCCATGCTCGTCAATGGGTATCGACTCAAGATCTACAGGAAGCCTCTGTCAAGGCAAGAGTTCGTCAAAGCTATGGAAAAATTAGTGCTGGTCGTAGAGAATGGTTCTGCCTCTGTTTTGGGCACACCCTGAGCCTCATTTCATATTCTTAAAAAAAAAAAAAAATCTTTGGGTGAAAACCTTTCTGAGGCACCCAAGGCAGGTGGTAGGAGTGAAAACCTCATTGAGGCACTCCTGCTGTCTCTCTAAAAAAAAAGAGAATGAGAATAAAAGATCCTTGGGTGAAAACCTTTTCAAGGCGCCCAAGGTAGGTGGTAGGGGTGAAAACCTCATTGAGGCACCCCTGCTGTCTCTTTAAAAAAAAAAAAAAAAGGAAGAAAACAAAAGAAAAAAAGGAAAAGAGAAACAAGAAGAAAAATCATCTAACCTTTGAAAGTTTTGCAGGTATACAACGCACAAAAGGAGGACTGTCAACTCAAAGACAAGGGTTCCTATCAAGCTACCAGACAACCTCTCATGCACATCCACCATGAACACTCATTTTTGCAGAGTTTGGGCACAATCGGATCATGGTTTGGCCTTCTACAGGAAGCTACAGGACTTTCTACAGGAAGTTCTGTATTTCTATAGGTAACTTTCTGTAGAACGTTTGAGTGGGCCAGAATCAGCTACAAGGAAATATTTGGAGCTTTAAGTCGACTGAGGGGGCATGCAACCACCCTTTTCTGTCATCCCCCACTTGCTCCACCTCTTTTCACTACCACCACTCCAGTCTGAGCAAGCATACATGCAAATGCAACGAGAACTCTATTTTTCAAATAAGGAAAATTGTGTTTCTTTTCAATCTCAGAAACAAGGTCTCCTGAGGCTCGAGTGCTCACCTGTTAGGAGACCTCAAGACCTTTCACCTGTGCAATAAGACTCGAATTATGTCAGCATGCACCCCAGGAGGAGAAACAGCTACAGGATGTCCTACAGGAATCCTGTAGCAGCTGATCCAGCTGGAGTACCTACCACGAAGACACCAGCAGTTCACAGGATCGGTGCATGCCATGTTCGCCACCAGAGGAATGGGTCTCCAAGACTCCTAGCCAGCAGCAACCAATGCAGGGAAGCTCCAGCACCTGACCACAAAGCAACAACACGCAGATCCAGCATCCATCGTCTTGAACCCTGGAAGAAACCACGTCCACGGCCGCACAGGTAAGTAACTAACCTTATTTCGTCCGATTGCATAAACTATACTCTGAATGTGCACAACTTTGAAAATGGGCGGATTGAACAAGGTTGGTTGCCATTCAACTGGCCACCACAACCCGTCAAGTGGTCTCGTAGGATCCGAACTGGATTGATTATGCCGGAAGGGTGGACAATTGGCACGTGGGAAATGTCCAGTCGGGAAGAAGCGGAGGTATGACAAGATTGGCGGCGGTAACTCCAGCGGAGAGAATTCGGCGGTCAGGGGCACGCTGGGATATGATTGCGGTGATGTCGGCCAACGGACCATCAGGGAAAGCTCAACCCCGCGCCATGAATTCCGCAGCAATTCGAAATCGGCCGGTTGATACTTATGACGCACTGCAGTCATTTATGAAACAACTCTTTCCCAGCCGAATGTGCGTCCTCTTCCTCTGCGAGTGGTTAACCCGAAGTTTTCTACCTGTTCAAGCGTCCTGCTACCACTCAGACTGGTCTTGCGCTGCCGTAAACTCCTCCGGAAGCCGAGAACGAATTTCTACAGGAAACGCGGCATCCAAAGCAGTGCAGACTATTCACATCAACGGTGGCGAATTTTAGAGGTAGGCAGAATTTAACCTCCCCATGCAAAGAAAATTTTTTTCAAAGGTGGTGCAATCAACATAGAAAAGGGGTAGAAAAAATCAAGTGTAATTTTGTCTGCTTTTATATATGCGTCGCTGCTAAAATCATCGTAGTCATCTACATGAGCAACTTTCTTCACGCATGAATGAAAACTCCTTCCTGTAGAGGGTGATACCCTACCGAAACACTGTCAAAATTGTAACTTTTATGCCACTGTGTGTATAACGGAGACGTAGCTCTGCGCTCCGAGTGGAAATTCTCGAAATCCTCCTTCTATACATCTGAGTAGGCAAATTCAGCAGGGTAATCAACCAAAGGTATCTCTTTTTTCCGCTCTAAGGAAAGAATCCACCCAGAATTCTCAGTCTGAGAGTGCAAATACAAAATTTGACCATGTCGGGTGGGTTCATTCGAAAGGAACCGTCAGACTCAAAGAAGTTACGGGAAACCCCTAAGGTGGTAGAACTGTTCTCTTGTGCACAATGGATGTCATTTTGTGACAAGCTCCAGGGGCACGACGATGAAATTACAGAAGAATTCCTTCAGTCCCTGGAGCCGAAGTAAAAAACATTGGCCATCGTCAATTTTTGGGGCCTGACCCTCAGACTCACACCACAGCTCATCAGCAGGGTGACTGATCTTCCAATGGGAATCCCATGGGATAAGGAGGAAAGGAAGCTGGGTAAGAAGGCTAAAGAAGAATTATTCTTGCCTAAAGAACAATTCTCAGAGGATAAAAACGGAGTGTGGAGGACTAGCCTACAACTATTCTAGAGTGAAGTCAACCTCCAAATTATGAAGTATATCACGTGCGAGGGGCGGTTTAGTATCATATATGGTTATCATTTTCGGCTGCTCACAGAACTCAGACACCACATGGACCTCCCCTCGGAGCAGAAATTGAGCATTCCATACTTCCTTTTGCAGTCCATGACTAAATGTGCCACCAAACTCAAAGAAGGGACACCGGACCAACTAGCACATCATGGGCTTATAAAGCTCCTCGTGGAAGATGCACTCCACACTTTCAAAGTCCCTCTCTCATGGGATATTTTCCGGAATATGTCAAAGGATGATGACATCCGAGTCTTAGCTGAGGAGCTCACTTCCTCCAGTAGTGAAGAGAAGGAGCCTACTTAGGCCGAGAAGAAGACCAAAAGACAGGACACCCAGGGCAAAGCACCCAAGAAGGAGCAAAAAGGAACACCAGCAGCAAAGCAAGCTGCCAAAATAGGGGATGATGGGATTGCCCCAACGCCCAGAGAAAAATGACTACAGAGCAGGGCAGAACGGACTAAGAAAGTCCAAGACAGTAAGGGTACCCCTAAGGATACCTCGGCCAAGATGAAAGAAAAAGTTCCCTCGGCCAAACAGGCTAAAACTGTGCCCTCGATTCCTACAGGAAAGCAGCAAAGTAATCCTATAGGAAAGTAGCAGGGCACTCCTATAGGAAAACAACAAAGTGCTCCTACAGGGAAGCAACAAAGTGCTCCTATAGGGAAGCAGCAGAGTTGTCCTACAGGGAAGTAGCAGAGAATTCCTTCAGGAAAACAGCAAGCTCTTTCTACAGGAAAATTGAAAACGGCTTCTACAAAAAGCCAGAAAACAACCGCTACAGGGCTTTCTACAGGAAGTCCGAAAGGAGAACAATAGAAGGATAAATCGGCTGAAATCCTAGCTAGGGAGGCAGCAGTTGTGCTAGCCACCCTAAGTACTCCTCCCAAGCCAAAAGAAAAACGAAAAAGGGAGACTCCTCTGTATTTCAAAGCAAGAAGGAGTGTGAGAATTAAGACTGGCAGACCCCAGCCTCCATCCAAAGAACCAATCACTATTGTGGATACCCCTACCACGCCAAGGGATAAATCCCCCTCCAAAGCCTCCATTACTTATGAGAGGGGGAGCCCAAAAACATCTTCATGGAAGGACAGAGTGGAGAAAATGAGATCACAAGCCTCTCTACAGGATGTTGAGGCTATTCTACAGGAAACTCTGGTTAGGCTGAAGGAAACTGAGCAGATGGAGGAGAAGGCAATTGAGTCACCACCAAAGGAGGAGAAACCTGATGTTATCATGGAACCAAGCCCACAGCCCAACTTGGGCTCTTATTATAATTTTTTGGAAGCAGGCAGAATTATTCCCCAAAAGTTTACAGTGCCACTGTTTTTAGCACTAGAAGAAGAACAGGTACGAACCCACACGTGGATGAGGATAGCTAAATCTAAGGGAGTAGCAGATATTGGGCCTCTAGAGGAAAGGCTCAAGGAAGCACAAAGGGAGCTGGCAAGAGTAAGGCATGTGGAAAGCTCCCAGCAAGCCAAGTTGAGAGAAGAAAATGAGTTGCTCAGATAGCAGCTCCAGCTGCAGGAACAAGGGAAAGAAAAGGGCATGGCAGCCAAGGATCCCTCAGTAGAGCCTCAAGAGAAAGAAGAGATGCAAGTTGATCTTGAGGAGTTCAACCAACAACTACAGGAAAGGGGACTGCAGGCAGATATTGAGATACAATCACTAAGGCAACATGTGCAAGAAAAGGAGGCACAACTGGCCTGCATGGCCAGTTGGGCAATGGAAGCACTGCAATGTAGGCAGCCGGCCAAATCTTATGGCCTGTACCTAAGGGACCAATGGCTTCAATTCCAAATCAATACATTGGCACAGAGAGGTATCTCTCACATCCAAAACCCCCAGTAGTTCGCAGATTTATGTAACACCAGTTCCTCGGAAGATAAGGCCAAGCTCTCAGAGTTTTACCTCCATAACTTGGCCCTTCCAAACATCACTTCGTGGGACCCCAACACAGCAGTAGGGGACATGCAGCTGATGGCAATGACCTCATGGTTAAACCACGAAGAGAAGAGAGCATCTGAGGTCAGGAATGTCATGGACCGGGAGTTACATGAACCACTGCTGATTAGAGCAAAGCCAGGGGACCCCACAGCACTGACATCCGCTCACCAGCACCTAGCAACCAATTCTCAGGGATTATTAGAGTACATGGATTGTCAGGCCCAAGCCATAGCACACTTCGAGGATATGGAGAGGTTACTTGGGGACAATTGTGTCCATGCTTGCACCCGTAGGTGGAACACATTGTCCCACAACCTCAAAATTCGAGAATATCACACTCCAAAACGGATGAGGGAGACTTTGGCACGGGTACCTCTCTACAAGAAGTCTATGCAGAACCTCCAGGCCAGTTGGATAGGCCTCAAGCTAAGTCCACCCTTGCTTTTGGGATTATTAGAGGGAGGCTCGGAAGAAGAGGAGCATAAGTAGTGGGAAGAGGTGGAGAGGAAGGCCAGTTTTCATGATAGTGTGGAGGACACTACTTCAGAAGCCTGGGATGTGAGAGTGGCCATCAAAGCAATGAAAGACGAGGAGCTAGACTAGTTGCTCAGGAATGAGCAACCCTTTTAGCAGGGGGATGATGATGAGCCCCAAAATTGGTAACAATTTGGGCTCATTTGGCCTAATTTTCATTGCTCAGCCCTTGTTAAAATCCATCATTTTCTATAGTTTATGCATTATTTTTAGTATGTTTGTGTCTTTGGTACGAATAAGGGAAGTTACTTTTCCTAGGTGGTTAACACGTGTCTATTTCAGGTTTTTGACATATATTGGAGCAAAGTCAAAGCAATCATGAGCTATAAGGCAGCCAATCCTGAAGTGAGGACTTGAAGGAGGGGTGTCTACGGCATTCAATGACCCTTCCTCGGGACCTTCACCTCCAACTCCAAGCTCCAAAGACCACCAAATCGAATCTAAAAGGCAGCCAATCAGCATTTAGAAAGGGACGGTTTGACTCACAGTTTGACAGTCGAGTTCCACAGATTGAGGAGGCCAGCTAGGTCCCTCGTTATCTATAAATGTTGAGGCATCAGCCTTCGTAAAAGGACTTTTGAAACTATTGTGTACTTTTCACCTCAATGCTGCAGCTTTATTTTGTTCCTTTGTAGCCATTTTTGGCATGACTGTTATGATTCTTTTTGGATAATGAGAAGAAGTTTGGTTTCCTATCAAATCTGAGTTTTTCATAGGAGCCAAAGCTCTCAAGGTTGGGCCCAACCTGAGAGCCTAGGACCTCCTTTCTGTATTATTGCTTTTCCTTTACGTATCACTGTTTTTTTCCTTTATGCATTTGAACACATTGTTGTTAAGTAGATTTCGTTATGTTGCTGGAATAGATCACTGTTTGTGAATGACTTTGGTTTAGATGTTTTGGTAGGATAATAACAGCAAGATCTCCAAGAAAAAGAGACAACCACACTCCTGGTTTCACCTCGGCCTTATTGGATTTGGGGCTGAAATTGAGGAAATAGTGTTGCCTCACAAAAACACTAGTTTGCTTGTTTATGCAATCTTTTAGTGTGCTTGTTTTATTTACAGAGATTAGTCATGGGTTTGGACATTTGAAATGTTTCTTTACATAGATGGTGTACAAGGTTTTCTTCCCAAATAAAGTTGCTGCTCATTTATGTTGATTGATGGATAGAATAGACTAGTTTAGGATTTGATCATTTGCAGGTCTTCGCTGATTTGATCAAGGCCCACCGTGTAGGGCATCTTCTCCCTTCATCCATCCTCCCAAGGCATCATCTAAGCCTCCTGTTCTGTTTTTTAGCTAAGCTGCCCTTTTCCCATCTATCCTTTGTGTCTACGAAACCTTACCTCCTTGCTCATCATTGCCTTAGCCATCTTCAAGCCAAGTCAGCCTGCTACACCTCTTCACCGATCCACCCACCAATCCTTAGGCCATTTTTAGACCCCTATCCTACCTCTACATCCATCCATGCACCTTCCCTCACTCATCCACTGCCTAAAAACCGACTTCCAAACATCCTGTAGAAATCCTAAAGTTTCCTGTAGAACCCTTGCAGACTTCCTGTAGAAGTTCACAAGTGAGGTTTCCTGATAGCCAAACCTTGTGATACTCTGGGGAAGAGTATTAGGGACTCCTTAGACCCCCTCTGAGCCTCTTCAACCATTTCCAAGCACTCCTCTTCCTTGATCCACTCCTGCACAGTGAAGCACAGTTCAAGCATATGCATGAGAAAATCGACACTTAATCAAAAAAATACAAAAAGATACTTTCTAGGACAAAAGTAGTCTAAGACATATGCATTTTCCCTTTTTGAAGTCAATGGCACCTCATTCACTTGTTTGCATTCTCATTCTTGCACCAGTAGAACTAGCTGGTAGAATTAGGGTTTAACACATATTTCATTAAATTTGGAGTTTTTTTATTACAATGACATCAATAGAATTAAGGTTTTGGTTATTTTGAAATTCTAGATTCATCATTTAATTATGAATTTAATGAAATATGTGTTGTTTGCTAGGGTTTTCATTTTTCTTGGGCTTTCAGTTTCTTTTCACAAGTAGATTATCTCCCCTTTTAATTAGCTTTCATCCATCATTTAAAAGCTTCTTCTGAGAACTTGTAGAAGTTGGCTAAAGCCCCTAGCGGACTTGTGCCAGCTGACCAAGTGACAGCTGCGACAAGAGCTAGTACTTGTGCACACAGCACCGTTGCTTCCAAGTTTGTTACGAACAACCGGGTTGATAAAAGTAAAGAAGGGAGTCCCAGGAGTTGCAGCATTATTGTTGCAATACTGGAGCCCACCAATTACATCGTCAATTTCTGAAGTGAGATTATTGCAAAGATCATTTCATTTTATTACTTTGATTCGCATTCCACAATTAGATAATGCATTTGTTGATTCTATAGCTAACCAAGGATTGGATTGTCATATCAATCATTCATCACATTAAATCAAAACATCAAATAATAATCTATGTAGATGATCAATTCATCATGAAATCGTTGTATATATAGATAGATAAGTGTCAAAATATTACAAAATGTGGACAAATGTCCAACAAAATTAGGGCTCAAGCCCAATCATGTCCATATAAAAAAGATGAGTCAATCTAAAATCTAAGTCTGTGGGCCCTGCCATGGATGAGCATCTAGGTAGAAGACAATGACATTCACCACTCATCAAAAGATTCATACCCACTCTCATGGTACTCCAACAACTCGTCTTTGTATAACCTCGGGAAAATTCTCTATCGTTGCCATTGGAACTTTGTGAGTCAAACTCTCCAAGTTTCTCTGTAATGTATGGAGGACCCTCTCAGACTTAGCTACTGCTCTCTTTGTGTCTCTGCCATGACGTTTATGCCTTGGTAGACCCTCAGGTCTCATTGGTCCCACCTATGTCATGATCATTTTATCTTGTGAGGATTTTTGTTTCACAAAAAAATACTTTAAATTTATTGAGATTATCTTTAAAAATCCAAAAAAAAATGTTAAAAAATTAAATCGGGGCACGCGCATAAGAAAAATTAGTTTTGAAATTTAAAAATCTACTCAATAAATCGATATAATCTATCAATTTTTTTATCAAATGGAAGAGTTTAAGTTCATTATTTACTTAGGGTTTGTGTTTTCTAGATTCGTTAGTGGAATTAGTTGGATTGGCTTTCCCGAATTCACTCCAAAAACTCTCTCCTCAACACTTGGATGGTAAAAATGAAATTGGGTGTCCAAAACTCTATTGTATAATTAAACTTTAAATCCATTTTCCTAAAGTTCATTTTTAACTTTATTATTTTATTTTTATGAACTTTTGAGATTTGCTTGAAGTGTTGGGAAGGGACATTTTCAGGGTGATGAATACTTTCTTATCACTTCGTGATATTTTTCCTATTTCTTTGATTCCATGATCATTGACCTATTGTGGCAAGTATCATACTCTAAATTGGCATATAGGTTAAGACATGTCACTTTTCTATTGCATTTTTCATATTGACCTCATACTGCAATATTTATCCACATAGTCGACCCCACTATGTTGCAATTTTTAAACCTCTTTCACTCGTTGTTTTCTTAAATCATAACATAGTGGTAGAACCTTTCATTCCATGGGCTTCCTAGTTAGAACCTCACTAGCATATGTTTCCCATGCTGTAAGTATTGGGTAGGCTCAAGAGTCCTCTTAATACCGCCATGACTTTGCATTGAAGCCTCATTCTTCTTTTTCTTCACTATTATTCTTGTTTTATACCATAGAGGCTCCCATATCTTGAGTTGTACTATTGCATTGCCTATTGAACACTTTCACCCCTTTTGGCTTTAATATGTCTTCATTGGACTCATGTATAAGCCACTTTTGATCATGAATTTTCTACAAGTTTAAACCATGCATTCATTAGACTTTGCAACTTGACACCCTTTTCTGTGGTGGGAACATTACCGAGTGTCGATGGCCAGTGTCTTCCACCTTGTATTGAGCACAGGAATGTTCTAGTCCTAGGAACTGGTGCACTTTCCCTTGACACATGTTCTCTCCACTATATTATAAGCATTATTTTATTCTTTTTCGAGCTTTATAATATAAAAAATACAATAAAAATAAATATTCCAAAAAAAAGAGTGGGAATGGGACAGTTTCTTCATCATTTGATGACATCAAAGGTCAGTCATGTTTCCCTTGAACAAAGCACTTAAAATGAGTCTTTCCTCTATTGGGATGGGAATTAGTTTGAATTTAGGGAATCAAGAACTCACCTTGTTCTTGATTTAGTCCTCTGTCAATTGGTTAACTCTACCAATCATATGGAGATTTTGTTGATGCCTCCTACATTCCAAACTTATACAAATTTATTTTATGTTGCCTTTATAGTCACATTAAGTCGTGATTTTGTTCAAGGGAAGTAAACCTATTGTCAATTATTCTATGGTGTAACTTGACTCATTTTTGTTGGTCATACCAAGTCTGTCAAGTTATTCTCGGTATCACATCAGCGACACAGTCCTCTAGTGCGCCAGTTAAGAAGGTCCCCATTGAATTCTTACTGGTGGGTCTAATCTTATCGACTCCCACAAATTTATCTGAGAGTAGACTTAGAGTTGCACCGTGGCCCTATTTACATCATTGATAGGTGACCTTGTGCTAAACATTGATCAACATTATGGGTATTTTACTAAGTGGTTTCCCTTGTGTTTGACGTCAACTTACATTATCACACATTGGGATTCATGTAGTACCTCGATTTCCATTTGACCTTATTGGTGGATTTCTCACCTCTGTGTCAACTTTCATTATTGGTTGGTTTAAAGGATTTATGTTGTGCGCTAGCCACATCTTGTGTATGCCAAAAATGTACTTTGAAATGGTTGCTTCATCTCTCTTTGTCTAAGTTCTTCTAATTTATTGGCCTGCGAGTTACACTCACGTTGGTTGATGTATGTCTTAATGCCTTCCTTCCAGTAGATCGTTTCCCATTAACTCCAACTCATTGCTATGAGAACGAGGTATAGAGTACCTTTTGCAGTACCTTCGGGTTTGAAGTCATTAGTGGCAAACTCCTTCAACAACGATAGTGAGAATGAATCAATGTCCCCTGATTGGTAGATTCTTTCAAGCTTTTGACTTCAACACATCTATTCGCACTTGTTAGATTTTATTGGGGTACATTGACACTCATTATCATTATTGGTGAGTTGTCTCGCGTTTCTTAACTGTATACATCAATGAACGGTAATCAAAATATTTCTCACATGGTCGACTTCATCTCATTTATTCCCATGGTGTAGAAATGTACCATCTGTGGTCAAGGAAGACATCAGGTTGTGTCAGTATCTTGGTTCACTTGACAACTCATTTAGTTTTCTTCCAATGACATCTCTTAGCTCTATATATTACAGTATTTTACAACAACATCTTATATGTTGGCACCCGAGTTTATGTAGTATCATTATTCCACTTATATGACTTGGTACTTTTATGAGGTTCAGTTATGCAACATCATTGATCTGTCATTCTTCTATGAGATATTGAGACATAGGATCATTGTGTTCTTTCACAGACATAATTTGATGATCCACTATGTATTCTTCAGCTCCTTCTGTACACTTATGTATATATTTTGGATCCGCATTATACTTTATCAATGGGCATTCTTTACTAATTTTGAGCATGGTCATGCCCGACTCAGACATGAGTTTTCTTTCTGACTCCTTCCATAGGTATTTGATGGGGTGGAATATGGTGATCTCCTCTCAGGTTTTCAGATGACCCCTCTCTCAATACTTAATATAGTTCTATCATCAAGTTCCTTTCTGACCTCATATTTTAGGGGGCATTTGTTATAGCATCATTCAACACTCATGTAGACCTGATTCTCTTTTATGGCCCTGGGTAGTCCCTTTTCCCATGAAAACTTGACTTTATACTCAAAATAGTATTTCAAAATCCATACGCAACTCTACCCATACAAAAACACGTACGTATGCGGGTTCCATAACGCTATACTCGTGTAGACATTTAAAATATGAAAAAATGAAATAAAAGGCTAATTTTCGGGCTGATTTTATGTGTTTTACGGAGAGTCCACCTACAGGAGCCCATGGCCTAATTGAAATAACCAATTTGAGGTGGTATATATACACCCCTCGGGAAGGCCTAATTAACAAGAGAATAAGAATATCAACATTATACTCAATTTCTTCCTAATCAAGTTTTCTTTTATCGTGCGTCCTACACTCCCAATCTCTACATAACTCTGGTTTCCTTTGTAGAGATGCTCAACATCCTTATATAGCATCATCTTGCACATATTAGAGAGGTTGTCTTCGTGGCTTGGGCTAGACAGATCTGGAGGAAGGCTTTGTCAGTACCTTTGGCCTGGATTAGGTTGTATTTATCATGTACTTACTATTGTTAATAAATAAAGAAGCTCATGCCTTGTTCCCAATATATGTTTTCATCTTATGAATGATAGTATGAATGTTTATATATGATTATCTAACATATTCTTATGTATGCACATTGAATTATCTATTATGTATATGATTCTGTGATTTATTTTCAAGTTTGCAAATCTTGGAGGTAGCAAGGGGTTTGGACCCTACAGAAACATATTCAAATGTAGGACCTTCGAGTAGTATCCAAATCCAATTTTGATAATTCAAATTTTTGACATAGTTGATTTAGTGTTATTTGTTGATTATCTTATCCTGCTCTCTAGAGGCATTCAACCCTTGCCTTAGGGAACTTTTCGTTCCAATAATGTCTTCTACTGGAAATCCAATCTAAATGACCTAGATAAGGCTCATATCAATGACTACTTGTCTCCTTGGGGGATTAGCTTTTGTTACACAAAAACCACATGATATGACCCTATAAGGTAGTCGTTACACTAAATCCAAATCTAGGTCCACTTACTTGTAACAAGTTACTAGACACTTAGATCATTTTTTTTGTCTAGATTTCCTTTTTACTTCACCTTCAGGGGTTTCAAAATTATCCCATGTGACTAAGATAAGGACCACAACCTTAAACCATGAGCTCCAAATATCTGGGAATTTAGGTATTTTCTTATGGCATAAAATTGATTAAGGCTTGGATGAATTGAAGGACAAATACATTTTCTATGACTTCTACACAAAACCATGCTGGATTAGAACTTTGACCAAATTCTTCATCTTCTCTCAAATCCAGGTTCAGGCTTACCTTTAAGTAGAAATAATTGATTTCCCCTTGATACCCAAATGGTTGGATATTCTTTCTCCACTTTGTAGCTTAATTATAAAATGTTGACTAATATACCTCTGCAGTTGAATCTAAATGCATGTTTCAAGCTTATGCACATGTTTCATACACCTTTGTACCACTAGAATCCCAAATAGCCTTATATCAGTATCCACTCCCTTGGATGGTCAGATAGTAAAATAAGGGCCCCACTACTAAATTTGGTGGAATTGATTTATTCTTCACCATTTTTTCCTAAATGAAATACACATGAAACATTTTCCAAACTAGTCCTTGGCAGGAATCCCGAGGCTTTAGGAACTGCCACGTTGAAACTTTGACCAATAATCATAACTTTCCATGTGGATCTCTTGCCATGTCATCTTCCAAGTCAACATACTTCCATGTGTCAATTTACATCTTTCACTTTAGACACCAAGAGGGTGAAAAATAGGTGCCACATGTAACTTCATTTTGTTGCCACATCATTGCTTCACCACATGGCACCAACTGTACTACCACTTCATGATACCACCTATATGGGATCCACCTGAAGGCTTAGAATAGGAAATCTAGATCCGATTTTTTTCTTAACATTTTCCTTGTTGCATTCTTAGAGGCTCAGATGTAAACATCTCATCTATACATATCTAGTATCTGGCTATTTTATTAGGTGATTGTCCTGGTTCATCCCCATATGTCTAGATGCTTAGATACCTTGAGAGAGGCTTGGATGTGCTTAGATACATTTCAATATTGGATATATTAGTACATCCCTATATATTTGGATGTCTATGATGCCTTGGAATTTCTTGAATTACTATATTCCTAGATGCCTCAATGCATTTCATATTTTGACTAGGCCCTGATGAGTTTGGATAATTTCGATACCTTGACACAAATTATGCATGCAATTCAAAGCAACTTTTCTCATTATTTCCTGGGAGTTTGACTAAGTTCCATATACCACTAGAAATATCTCTGAGAGGGTTATCCAACCAAGCACTTTTTCATTTGTTTTTGAACAAGTTACCTACAAAGAAAATGCCTTTGAATATAGGCTACCTAAATTGTAATGCTTATTGACTATAATATCAACAATCTTCCCATGATTCTAGAACTTGACATCAATGAAACTGAAGTTGACATCAATGACAACATATGTGCAACAATCTCCTCCTTTGGCATTGAAGAGAACACCATCATACATCTCCAAGTCATTGATGATCTTGGGCTAGACTCCCCCTATCTATTTACAGATGGTACTCCTCCTTTGAAATCACGAATGTGAAAACAAAGTCTCAATGATTTCTAAGGTATCACACCTCCTTTGACATTAATTACATGATGTTGATTGTCATCAATGGAAAAACACTGACTAAAAATCTCTCCCTTTGTCATTGATGGAAACACCACTAGACATTGATGATCAGTGATGACAATGGACTTAAATCCCCCTATCAACCTTTTAGTCCAAATTCTGCAATATCTATCTTCGTAATGTAGTTTATGTTTGATATCTCTCCTGCATTTACATTAATGGAAAGGGGATCAACCGAAGATGGTTTCTCATCTAGTGATTGCTTACTACTAGGCCAATGTCACACAACTACTCTTATGAAGTTATTTCATATGCTTGTGGACCTACTCCCTCTATAAATGGACTCTCCCCCTATGAATAATATATCTTCCTATAAATTCTTCTTGACATGTGGCTACAATTGTACTCTACTTTTTATTAGGCTGGAAGTCATCCCTATAATCCTTAGTTGGTATTAGTGAGACATTCCTTCCCTTGGTTGTGAGATATGAGTAGACTACTCTTGAAATCCCATGGCTTGTGCCCAAAGTTGTTGGATATGTGACATTTGATATAGTTATGTAGAGGAGAAAAATAATTTCCCCTTCTAGTACTATATTCATACAAACCTCTAGATTTGTTGCATAAGTAGTTATTCTTTGAAAATTCTCTTCCTTCATAATTTCTTCTTGCATAGGCTTTGCAGTCAACTACCTTATGGAAAAAATTATTGCATGAATATCAATGACCATAAAAGAAAGTTTAATACCTGGATGGATATTGCTTGTTGAAAGGAATAACATTGCTTATTCTATTTTTCCTACATTCTTTTCCATAATGTTGTTGATTCATAATTATAATTGAGCCTTTTATTGTGTTTGCATGATTACCATTTTCTCCTCTTGCTAATTGCTTTGCCTCTTATATTTTTCTCTAGATGATTCAAAATTGTTTTGATGAAACTAAATTCATGGATTTCTTGTTTTCTTAAACTATTGTTAAGAGCAACAACATAGTTGATGGGTTTCATGTTTTAATTTTCTATTGTTGATGAGCTTGACTCTCCCTTACTATTCTTTGGGATCTCTTCATAGCCAAGGCATACCTTAAATAATGGTGATATCTGAAGGCTGATGATGTGATCTAATGACTCAGAACCTTAAATGAGTTTCAAGTTTTGATTAAGATAATATGAGGTCTTTTCTAATTATTTTCTTAAAAGAATAATTTTTTCTTCCAATTTTTCACGGTGTTCTTCCTTTTCTTTTAACTACTTTGACAAAATATCATTTATCCTCTTGGTTTCTTCCAGTTAAATTTTTAGAAGGATGATAGAATATGCATCATAGTCTTTATCCTTATGTTCTAGTGGTTCTTGTTCTAGTTGATCTACCTTTCTTCTTAGAGGTCATAGTTCTTCCCAAGCACTCATGAGTGCTTTTTTAAAATCTACTTCTACTAGAAAACTTTTATGTTATAGAGAACCAGGGTTTTATCGTAGGGTTCGAACAAAGAGCCCATTGTAGTCTAGCATAATGATGGAATATTCGATCTTCAAAAAGGGAAGAAAGTATCAACTGAGGCATGCAAAGAATTATGTATAATGATTAGGGTTTAGATGGTAATAAAATGATTACATCAATTAAAATATACATCACATTCATTAACAATTGCAGATAAACTAGATAACCTTATGAAAAAGATAAATGAAATAATTATACATAATCCTGACATAGTATCTCAAAAATTTTAAGGTAGGCACATGAACACAAGCACATCCATACATAAAACACAACATTGTTCTTGCAATAATCTCCTTTAATCATTAGCAAGCCTAATCAATGTTACATATATAGATCCACATTAATTTAGCTACAAATGTTAAGAATCTCTCCCAATATTTCCATTACAAATTCAAATTACAACAGAGTCATAAGATAATTATATTAGAAAAGTGCAGGAACTAATTCAAATAGCATGTGGGCTTATTACTATCATTCATCCTTTCTTGTATAGTTTTCCTTGCATATCTATATATAAATTTTAGCCGATTGATATTTTCTAACTTAACCCACACTTGGTTGATGGAGTCCATTGAAAAAAGGAATTACTGAGAGGAGGGAGGAGTGGGGTGAATCGGCAATGGTTCTTAATTTTTTTATGAATATGTATTTAGTTATTTCCTCTACTATCTATTACTTATGAGAGCATTCATACATAATACAAATGAGCAGTAAGATACAACATTCACATGTACATACAATCCATCACATGAGAAACATACACATATTGACATCGATATTTTTCACCTGGAACACAAAGAGAGAAAAACATCAATCTGCTTGTTGTTATGATGTAAATTAAGCACCTACTTAGTTACATTAGCTTGCTTGTGAGCATCCACTCACAGGAGGCACCGACCCCCTTAGGATAGAAAGCACCTACTTTCCAAGAGGCACCAACCATGGCTGAATGTAGGTCACCACCTGCTCTAGCCATTTTTCTACCTTTCATACAATTTTAAACTAAAAGCAAAGGCACATACAAATACAGAAAAATTCCAATCTAGATTACTACAGGAACATAGTTCCGATCTTGGTCCTCTTTTGTTGTATAGGCTCTCTCGATCTCATGTGAAAACCCCCTATTCTCTGCACTCTTCCCTCTATTCCATAGGCTCTCTCCAACACTCTGCTTCAGTTCAACACTTGGGCTAGTTTCTCAGTTCATACCCACTCTGCTCTCCCTCTTCAGCACATGCAACAATACTATCTTCCCCACTTTGCTTGATGACAATCACTAGTTTTGATCCTTTGCTGCAATTTGCACAATGTTGTCATTGCTTCCTGTTTCCACACTACTTGAGTGTACCTATGTATGACACCTCCATATTGATGTTGCATACACTGCTTGAGTTATGTTTCAGTGTTAAACATTAGAATGGTCTCCTGAGTGCTTCACCAACTCTCTATTTAATTCTCCATACTGAGAATTTAATCTCAATCCACCTGTGCACTCTGGAAAGGATTCCCATGCTTATTAAATTGTTAACAGAGCTCAAAATGTACTCCAACATGGTTGTGTTCTTCCTTTAATTCATTGAAGAGTGAAAACAAGAGAAGTGATTCCTTAAGTCTTCTTGAGATGGACTTCATTACCTACTCTTGCAGATCGTGGTCCTCGCTACCTTGACCCAACGATATTTGACAGTAGCTATGTCTCCATCACCCAACTCTTATGGCTTGAATTTACTCTCTAGTTTCCGACTCATTCATCATTTCACTCTATATTGTAGTATCAGAGCCACAACTTATCGTAACTCATATAAAAAAATGTTATGAAATCATAATTTTTTATGCCTTTATCCCCTTGATGCTTAGCCCTTATTACTTGTTCTTTGGAACCGAGAGCTGTGACCAGCGACTTAAATTTTAGATGCTAAGGCCTTCAGATCTTACTGAGGTCCCATCTCTATCTGTATATATCTTCCACCCTTTGCTCCTTTAGATTCTCATCCAGACGCCAATACATCAGACCTCCTTTATTGGGACTTCCTTCATAATTCAATTTCAAGGGAGTTCCAAATTTCAACCTTTGAAATACTCATAGCACTTAGGTATTGAGTCTTCTTTATATAACCTTGGTCCTATGGGTCCTTATAACCATATGCCAACACCATCGGAGCCCATTCCATCATAACTTTTCCAAAAAGCTTTCATAACAGATTTATGATGTCTCCTTCCTTCGAAATGTCAACCTCTGAGATGACATCATGTTGTCGTCATCACTCCACATGGTGCCTCCTTAGTAGTGACATGTGTCACCCGGATTTTCCCCATTAATCCACCAAAAAATCTAAATTAAGCTACCATGTGTCCACCGTACATGTCATGTTGACGTCATTTCCCACTTCAACTCCTCAGGGCCAATCAATTGTTGCCATGTGTCTATTAGAGGAGAGAGAAAGAGTCTTCTTAGTCCTTGGTTTTTCATTGAATTCCTTTGTAGTTCCTCTCCTTCACAAACCTTGATGCTTCAAAGGAAATGAAATTTATAAATACTTACAAGGTTCTGAGGTTCTGATGGCCCTATGCTCTAAAGTCCCGATATGCTACCATGTGTCTTGTCTTGTCGAGGTTCTGACCTACTTCCGTTATGACCAACCCTCTGAGGTATCGGACCTTCATTCCATTTTGGGTCCCTTTTAAATATACTTTCAAGGTCCCAAGGCTTCGACCTATGATATTAATCCCTTCCAATCTGCTGACCTCCAAAATTTCGAGTCCCGATATTTTGGATGCCTTTGATATTTTGGCTTGCTTAGTACTTCAAGACCTTGACTTCGATAATCCATAAATTTTGATCTAGGATGCCATTTGTTGAATTCCACATACCATTGGAAATACATTTCAAATAAATTTCCATTGGAGTAGGTCTAATGTAATCTTGAGCCCATCTGTTATTTAAGAAATGGTTGCAAACTCTCTACCTCAAAGCTAGTCCGGTTGACATTAATGCCAACATACCAAATGCCACAAACCATCCAGACAACGTCAACTTTCCAATAGAGTCAAATCTAACCATATTGACAAGATCCACACTTGTATGGTCCACATCCATTCGATTCTTTCAATTGTAACAACACAATCCTTCTTTTGTGGACTTGACGAATTCCAACATAACTGCTTGGTCCTCTGCTTGTCTGCATGCCTATCCAACAAAGATTGTGGAACTTGATTTTGGAGGAAAATTTGGAGCAACGATAACCCAGGGTTTAGCTCAAGTTTTCCATCAAAGGAATTTGTAATAGTATATCTTTTGAACGAATTTTTCACTCCCTTTTTCAAAAGGAGCGTCTCACCTGAGGCGAGCCAGAACTAATAAATTGAATAAGGGATTTGGATCAATGGCAGAAGAATAATACTGTTCTTATATTAGTTGTGCAGTTAATCATCTTACAGATCTATGCAACCATATCACTTTCAGAACAGCCATCTACTAAAGGAAAAACAAATATTCATATATATCCATACGAGAACCAAATTTTTTAAAAAGGGCCATGCATACTTTGATCCATGTAACACAATATTTCCCCATAACTCATTTTATTATTAATATAGCCTAGCCATTACATCAAGAACTCATACAACTTGCACAACCTTCTTAGATCATATCTCATTATACCAAACATTACAATTCATATAAATAATTCAAAGTTCTACACAGACTGCAAAACTATATATGTAATTGACAAAAATGGTGATAATCATGTAGATCAAGATATTTATCTATTGATGCCTGATTTGTCCCTCTACATCTTCTTTTATAGGCTTTCTCGCTTGATTTGATCCTCATGAAAGTTCCTTAATCATGCCTTTGATCTAATCCATTCTGATAAAAATATGCTAAGAAGTGTTGCTCATCAAGCTCCCATAACTCTTGAAGTAACTCCGCAAATTATTCATCATTGGACACCTTAGTATCTTTCACAATATATATATTGGGAAAAATTAATTCTATACTAACTACACCTTCTTTACCATACAGTAGTTGAAAAGGGGTATATTTATGCATCCTCTTTATTGTAGTATGATAAGCCCATAAATTAGTAGGAACCCTTTCATCCCAACCATTTGTATTTTTTGAGCAAACCTTGGTAATTCCCTCCTCCAAAATTTTATTGAACATCTCCACTGCTCCGTTAAATTGTGGATGATAAGGAATACCCTTATGATGCTGGATCAAAAATTCCATGGTTAGAGTTGTAACAATGTCATTAATGAAATGGTATCCCTGATAACTTGTTTAACTTATTGGACAACCAAATATGGTGATAATGTTCTAAAAAATAAATCTAGTTGCAGTAGTGGTGGTACAATATTTCACAAGGATTTCCTCTACCCACCTGGTAAGGTAGTTTGTTATGGTATTGATATACCAAACATGTGAATGTTGTGTAGGAGGATTTATGAGACCACTAAAATCAACAACCTATTTTTAAAAGCTTGCAACACCCTAACTGTTTGAAGTGGAAGTTCATATTGATGAGAATGCCTCCCAACCCTCAGGAAAACATCACAATTCTTAGCAAATTATTTCACATCCTTAAATAAGTCCAGTCACTATAATCCCACTTGTAGTACCTTGTGGGCAGTTGATTTCCCTCCAACATGACCTCCCATAGCAACGCTATGACAATCCTGTAAAATGTCATCCCTCTGATGACTCAAAATACACCTAAACAAGAAACTATAAAGTCCCAAATTATATAATTAACCTTAAATCAACTGATAATTAGCTACTCACATCACCATATGTCTTTTTTTTTACTGGTGGGACACTTAGCGGTAAGCAAGAAAAGTGTGATTTCTTCAAGGTGGTTTGGAACATTCTCAACTTGGAACAAGTCTGCATCAAGAAGTTGTTCATCAACGGACCCTCCAGATTTCCCTGACTCCAAGCGAGAAAGATGATTTGGTCCTACATTGGTTCATCTAGGCTTGGAAACCTCAAAATAGAATTCCTGAAATAATGACAACCTTCAAGAAATCCTCCTTTCTAGCATAGCCTTGTTGACCAAATATTTTAATGTAGAATGGTCGATGAAGAATTTAAAATGACCCACCATAAAATAATGGTGAAATTTTTGAAGTGAATAAACCATGGCTAAAGCTTCATGCTCAGTTGTAATATAGTAGAGACTTTATGAATATAAAAATATATAGGATGGTCTAGGATTCCCTCTCTAGGTTGTGCAAGGATGACACCGAGAACAATACTAGATGTGTCAATGTGCACATGGAATTCTTTGTTCCAATTAGGATAGCCTAGAATTGGAGAAATTGTTAATTTTTCCTTAAGGGTGTCAAAGGAAACACCACATTCAATAGTCCATATAAAGGGTTAAGTATTCTTCAAGAGCTTCTCCAATGGTGCAATGGTCAAAGCATAGTTGTGGATGAATCTACGATAATACCCTATGTGTCCCAAAGTATATCTAAGTTGTTTAACACTTATTGGAGGAGGCATGTTGAGAATAATCACAACCTTAGCTAGGTTAGCTGAAACACCACCCTTGAAGACAAAGTTTCCTAATAAAGCCCAAAAAGGTATAACAAAATACACTTCTTCAATTTGAGATAAATTTGTAACTGTCGACATCGGTCAAAAATCACCCTAACAAACTAGAGTGCTTTTTCAAGAGGTTGTAAACTATTCATTCATCCATATGGACCTTAAGGAACTTATGTATATACTCTCTCAAGGTTGAAAAAACAATTCTAGAAAATATTTCAAGTGCATTCTTTAAACCAAATGGAATCATATGATAGGCATACGACCCCCATTCAGTGGTGAAAGTAGTCTTTTTATTATCTTCTTCCACAATCTTGACTTGATGATATCTTGAGAACCCATATGTGAAAGTAGTCTTCTTATTATCTTATTCATGTCCTGCAACATTATCCAACACTTCATCACTGAAGGGAATGGGGAATGGATCATGAACACAGGCATTATTAAGGTTGCAGCAATCCACACAAACCCTTATAGCATCTGTATCTTTCTTATCCTAAATAACTATAGGGATAGTCCAGTCAGCGTCATCAACACAAAAAATAGTCTCACAACTAACATCTTATCAATCTCCTTCTTGACTTTTTCTTTCACTCTAGGGTTCAAATGATAGGGACGATGATTTATTGTTTTGAAATCAGGCTTCAAAACAATTATCATCTCCCCTAAGTCTCTTTTAATGCCTTTTAGTTCAGATAATGATGCAGGAAACATATCCTCATATTCTTTAAGTAAATAAAAAATACCCTTGGTGGTTCGTTCATCCCAATAGTCTCTAATATATGCTAGTTTGGGCTCATCTTTAGAACCAATGTTATCCTTCCACAACTTGAAAGGAGTCAAATGTGGGGAATATTTCAGAGGATCATCCGTAATGCTTCTTTTGCCTTCATGCTTTTAAAAAGTAAATGTCATAACTGTTCAAAATCATCATCCTCAAGTTTCTTTTTATTTTTCCGCAAGCAACTGCTTCTTGAAATCCTAATTTAGATACGGTCCTGTGACTTAGAGTGCTAAAATATTCAACAAGTGAACTCCCAAAAGATAACCAAACCCGCTTAATTTCCTTTGGGACTTTAGCATTCCATGCATATTCATCCAAAAAATGAAATCACTACAAATTTGAGACACTAATGCATTCCAATCTATTTTCCACCTCTTTGTTTCTTCCTTTAGGAACCATGTTTGATGTAGTGTTCTCAAAGTGTGGATGAATTCATGTACCCATAACTCAATAAGAAATTCTTCCTTCTTCCAAATAGAAATACAAGTTTGAATATGCCTATGTGGACTAGTATGACCTTCAAAAATATGAATTGTATTAATTCCCTTATCAATTACCATGAATCAACATAACATAACATATTTAGATGAATTCCAAGTTTGGAATTGGTTGTGGTGAGCTAACCCCCACAGGGTAGGAGTATCTTGTAAAGTAACGTCCATCAAAGGAAGCCTTTGACTTTCTTCAATATTTAATTCAACTTCTTTGATAAAATCAACTATAAAAATAATAACACTACAAGTGAGGTAGTACCTTACCTCGATATAGATCCATTGAGTACATCAAATAGTTGTGCATTTCCTAGAATATAACTCATGATCCCCATACTACCACTCGTTCAGGGAAACCTATGAACTGGTTTTAGTGTGATGAACACTTCTCCAACTAAGAGAGTCATCTATTGTAGGATTGATATAATCCTCCCACTTCCCTATATTTAGCTAATATATATGATCCAAGATATTACTCTCTTCTACATCATTAATGGGTTCCTTTGTACCCAGAACTCTTACAAGGACCCAATGGTTAAATAACCCAAATTCCATCTACCTCAAAGGTCACAATCTCCCACTTTAGATCAATGACAACATAATTCTTGAAAACCCAATCAAATCACAGTAATTTTGGATATGGGTCTTTGTCCTTAATAATTTTAATGACTTCAAAGTCGACATAGGTATTTACACCAACAATATCTACTTCCACATCTTCTAGAAAGCCAATAGGAGGAATGAAGTATTAGTTAGCTATCCACAATTGGATCAGAGAAAACAACAGCTTAGGCTTCCCCAATGCCTCCCATATCTTTTGTGGAAAAATATTGACATCAAATCCTAAATCCAACGTAGTACCTTTAATCTCATATCCCACAACTTGATCATCCAAGCACAACTCCATTATAGTCCTATTTTTATTATGACAAACCATTCTACTATGACACTCTGGAAAATTTGCAGAAATAGGACACTTAGAGAACTCCTCATCTTTCACAATTCTTTATAATTTCTTTCACAACTAACCAGAATATTGTGACATTAGAGAAATTTTGAGGTCTAAAATGGGCCTCCAAAAAAATGTGTACAACCAAAATCAACTTTATAAGAACTAGTAGGATTAAATATGATGATGTTAATCATGGGCATTGATTCACCATTTTTGGAGAAAAAAAGTAAAAAGATTAAAGAATAATAAAATAAAATAAAAATACTTTTTCAAATTGTATATTCAACTTATCTTCCTATGGTTTTACTCAAATTTTGAGCAGGAGCGCTCCTTGAATACACAATTTAATTCCTTGTGCAAGGAGTGCCCATGTTGCATACTTTTGAAGGACCCTGCTACATGAAAAATGAGAAATACATGAAAAACATGATTTCAATCACGATTTTTCATGTATTTTTCATTTGTATATAGTAGGGTCCACCAAAAGTATGATACATGGGTAATCCTTGGATGAGGAACTAAATTCTACATCCAATGAGTGCTCCAACTCAAAATTTAAGTAAAAACATAGCGAGATAAGTTTAAATATGAGTTGGAAAAGTAGTTTTTTATTTTTTCCCTCTAAAATTTGATGATGTAATCTAATATTATTTTATTATTTCCACTATTATTTTATAATATTCCTTAGGAGGCCCATTTGAGACCTCAAAATTTCTCTGATGATCGCCCAAAATTTCCAGGAATAATTTGAACCGCGTCATAATAGGTTGTGTGTCTTGGAAGAACTGAGGATTATGTCATTGTCCCTTCTCATGTTCTATGAATTTAGGCATATAAAAAGAAATTAATTGTTAAAAATTTCAACATCTTCCTTATAATACTCCTTCTGTTGTTAAGTATCATACAATTTTATTAGGAATGCGACTTTTGTAATAACAGGTTGTTTAGGCGCATATTTATCGACTCTAGTCCATTTACCTCCTCCAATAACTTTATTAATATATGGTTGTGAAATTGGTTCAGACTCTCTTGGCTCGACATTAATCAAATTAGCTTCCCTTTGCCTATTGCACTCCTCCCATCAAGCAATCAACTCAGGGAATTCTTCTATTGGATGGCAATTTGCTCGACAATGTGAACACCAGGGCCTTCTTGGTAATGGAAAGAATCGAGATACATGGATTTGGTCATAGTTATAGTAATGGAAGTGGAATATTGCCCCAATACTTCCTCCTATATATCCTGCACCTCCTCTTCCATGAGGGGAATCATTTACTCGAAAACCAGTACGATCTAGTCGATTGGCCAAAGCATCCAATGCTCTAGATTGGTGTAGATGATGTGTGGGAGACCCACAGAACTTGAAAAACATGGTCTTAGGTAAATTTGAGTGTATTTTTTATATAGGATAGAGTTGAGGAAAATGGCCAGAGGTACTAAATATTTCACAATACTCGTTAGGAGACCTACCTTTTTTATTTGAAAATGCATGGTACTGGGTAAGTCCCTAAAAAGGAGCACATGTTGAGACTTGTGTAACTCGTCTAGAAGTTCCTGCAAGAGGAGGAGGGGCTCCAAGTGTTACATTAGAAGGTCCCGCACCTTGTAACATCAGGAATTTTGTAGCATGATTCCCCTTCGTATGATAGGTTGTACACCAAACTTGCAACCGACTAGGTTTGGTAGTATTCATGTCCTTGAGCCTTTTAGTTAAATCAACAATTTGATGTTGCATACCAATTATAGAAGGATACCCCACCATCATGTCAATATTCATAGCTTGATGCATTGCATCTTGCATAGTATTAATTTCTATTTTCTTAGAGGGATACTAGTCAATCGAAACACTGATTTGATAAACCATTCCTTCTAATGGTATGGATGAATCAGATAAGTCAACTTCCCAACATCATATTTGAATCATTTCATACATTCCCATGCATTTTATCCTTCTCGCTGCTTAATGTCTCACAACTCAATTAAGCCATGTTACTCAGACTGAGGCAATTTAAACTCCTTAATAAATTATTGTTTATCCATATCCAGAGCAATTTTTGAGGTGTTTTTGACCATTTAACAAACCATTGAAGAGATGTATGTCTCAATGTAGTCTAAAATTCACTGACTTTAGAGTCTTCTCGAGTCTATCCGGATCTCTATATAGCTTCAAATAGGTACCAATGTTTTTCTGCATCCTCATCTTATTTGCTTGAAAAATCGAGATATCAAGTAAATGATCCAACTACATTCCTAGCCATTGGAATATTAGCAGGAAAAGCTAAGATAAATCCTCTCAAACCAAGTTGCGAATAATTTGTGAAATGTGATTGAATACTGCTACCATAACTACTAGCTAAATACACCTTATGGACACTATGGAATTTCAGAGCCTTAACTGGCTTAGAAATCAAACTCTCAGGGTTTTTATAATGTACAAGGGGAAGGGTAGGGAGAGAGCCAACCATATTTTTACCTTGTGGACTATTACATGTAGGGGACATATCATCCTTATAAAATAATCTTCTCATACTGAAATGCATCTCCTCATCTATAGGAATGTTTGGATCATACCTCATGATCCTCTGACCAGGTGTCTTTATCATTCAAGTTCCATATGATTCCTAATAGGATTCACTATTCCTACAATTATCTCCCAACTAATCTCCTCTAAATCCCTCTCTTGTGCTAGAGTTCAATCCTTCTCCCACTACTTCATTCCGCAACTTCGGGCTTCTAATCTCTTCTCTTTGCGATTCCAGACTACTCAATGCTTCTCTTATCTATTGCAACTCCCTTCACCTTCTCTTAATATCACATAACTTGTGTTCCTTCCATTAATTAGATATCCACACCCTCCTAAATACTCTAAAGTCTCATGCTCTCCACAACTCTTCCCCATCTATTTCAACTTTCTCTCAACATCCACAACTGGGCAACATGTCCCCCAAAGGCCCCACCCCCAATACGAGGGTTTTATGCTGCCATATTAGATTGACGAAACAACAACAATATTTCTTCTACCATAATATCCTTAATATAAAAAGGGATCTATTTCAACAACTACCCCCTTAACCCATATTTGAACACCGCTTTCGTTTTGGAAATTGACTAGTGATTCTTTATAGCAAACTAAATTATATATCCTTCTAATGTAACTTGTACCCAAAATTCGACAACTCTGGTAAGTTCATGATCTAGCCTATGTAAAGTTGCTAGATCAACTATAGTCCAAGTTCTTAAAATATGACTAGCACTCCCAACGTTTAAGGAATGTTGCAACCCACTTAACCAATGCTAGAACTTCTCAGGGACATCACACTACAATATCTCATATTGGTCATAGTAATGCTCAACAAATACTATCTCTTCATGAACCCAATCTATGTTTTTCTATTATAGTTGTGCCTGCTAATAAACAAAAGAGTCAATATTCTCTTCCCACCATTCCCTAATATTGATCTTGATGATTCTAGTCACCATGATCTAAAACCCCAATTAGTCTCAAGTCTTGACAATGGAACCATTTGTTGGCAAAAAAAATATTACAGAGATCCAAGCTTCTACAGGAGGGTGCTAACAAAGAGCTTGTTGTAGACTAGCATAGCATCAACATATTCAATCTTCCATAAGGGAAGACAAACTCACTCGAGGCATGCCAAGACTTATGAATAATGATTAGGGTTTATATGGTGATATATTAGATTATATAAATTGAAATATGCATCACATTCATTGACAGTGGAAGATAAACTAGATAACCCTTGCGTAAAAGATAAATGAACACATTACACAGAATCCTGACATAGTATCTCAAAAAAATTAAGGCAGACACATGAATACAAGCACATCCATACATAAAAGACAATAACGTTCCCTACAATAATCTCCTTTAAGAATTAGCAACCCTGATTAATGTTACATTTACAGCTCTTCATTAGCTTAGCTAGATATCATAAGAAACTCTCCTAGGATTTCGATTACAAATTCAGAATGACAACATGGTTATAACATAATTATATTAGTAGAGTTCAAGTCCTGATTCTAGCAACATGTTGGCCTATTGTTGTCATTCCTCTTTTCTTGTGCACCTTAACCCACGGTCGCTTGATGGAGTCGAATCTAACCATATTGACAAGATCCACACTCACTTGGTCCACATCCACCTAATTCTTTTAATTGTAACAACTCGATCCTTCTTCTGTAGAATTGACAAATTCCAACATAACCACTTGGTCCTCTACTTGTAGCTTCCTTCTTTTTCACTGCTTATGGTCAGATTACAAAAAATCAAAATGGAGAAAGGTGAGAGGATTACAAAATACACATGGAAAATCTTGTGGAAGAAAACCATAAGTCTTCTAATCTTCTTCAATCTTTGATTACATCAATTTACAAGCACCAACTTGCTGGAGACACCAACACCTAAATATATGCAAAATCCAACTTGTTGTAGGCTCCAACTTCATTTAGGCTTCAACATGATGAGGCACCAATCTATACTATAGGCACCAACCTCTACTATAGGCTTCAACCTAATGAGGTACCAAAATCTATTGTAGGTTCCAACCTGATGAGCCACCAACCTTTCTTGTAGGCTCCAACCTGATTTAAGCTTCAACCTAATGAGGCACCAACCTCTACTATAGGCTCCAACCTGATGAGGCACCAACCTCTATTTTAGGCTCCAACTTGATAAGGGACTAACCTCTGTTGTAGGCTCCAACAAGATTTAGGCTTCAACCTGATGAGGTAGCAACCTTTGGTATAGACTCTAGCCTAATTAGGCTCCAACCTAATGAAGTACCAACCTGTTGAGAAATGGAAACAAGAAATTCCAGTTTAATTTGTCCTTGAATTAAACTGAGAATTAAAATCAAATTCTATTCTCATAGTAACTTGTAAACAGTTAATTAATTTTAATTAACTTAATTAGCTTAGGAATTTTGAGTTGGAAGTATTTTTTAGGTCATGTACATGTTCTCACTAATTTTTAGGGGTCCAGTATGAGTTTAATTCTGAGTTGTAATTATATCACTTAGTTTACTGAGTTATGTTCAGTTAAATTAGTTACAAACTGTTTGTGGAACTAATAGAGAGTTAATAGTCAGTTGGTGCACTTGTGCATCCAAAAGTGTTACTCTAGTTAACTGAATATTCTCTCATTAGATACTCATGCATGTCGATTGTGAGAAATACCTAGTTGAGACTAGAGTGCAGGGACACTTATCAGTTGTGTGATTTACTGAGTTATAAATATCATGCATGCAATCAGAGAAGGACCTATGTTTGTATTGCGCAGTTTCGGAACCATGAATTCCCTTTAAATACAAGCTATTCATCCTAGGAATTACGCAAGAGATTAGAGGCTTGGAGAGCTACAAAATTGGCTAAGTGTTGGCCAAGAGCTTGCTTATGAGCTGAGAGGGTTGAGCATACTTATGCGCAATTATCGTAGTAAGAACAAGATTTGTATCTTCACTCACATTTATGATATATGCAATATAGATAGCAGGGTTTTGAGGAGTGGATTTTCCCAAATACATCGTGTGTTATGTGCCATTGATTTATCTTCCTCTTGTTCATATTGTTTTCATCGATCTATTGGCTTCCATTGGTTGAAATTAGAAGTATATTCTTGTCTTGTGCTTTAGTACATTGCATGATCTTGTGAATCTATAGGATTTTCTACATGGTATCGGAGCTCAAGGCAGTATACTAGAGGAGATTTCAAAGTTTTGAGTTTTGGGTTATAGGTGAAATTCAAATTTGGAATACATACTTCAGGATTGGCAGATGGTGTTCTATGGTTTGTGGCTCGAGTATGCATTGGAAGAAAGCTCAAATTTTATAGCCTGGAAGGACAAAATGGAGGTTGTGGTAGAGGACAATGGCTTGAAGGAATTCATTGATCAATAAATTCCTAAGCCAACAACATCAGATGCATAGAATTTGGCCAAATGGAAGAAGTGTGTGGCAAGTCTCCATGGAAAGGAAACTCCATATGCTATGTGGAAAACATTGGTAGAATTGTATCAGAACATCAGTGACCAAAGGAAATTGGCACTGAAGGATAAACTTCAAAAAATCAAAATGGAGAAAGGCGAGAGGATTACAAAATACTTGACCAAGTTCAGTCAATGTCACGATGAACTTGGAAGTGTTGCATCATAGTTTCCAATGATGATATGGTAAGTCTTGCTCTTCTAGGACTAACAAAGAGTTGGCATAGTTATCAGGACTTGTCAATGGTTGGGAGAAGCTTCCAGATTGGGAATGATTGTGGTCGGATTTGATGTAAGAGGAGATCAAGAGGAACACCAGGGATGGCTCTTCGTCAAAGAGTGATGATGAAGAGACCTGTGCCTTAGTAATTAAGGCGAAGAAGGGGAAAGGGAAAGATTCCCATTCCAAATCGGATTCTTATCATGGAGGTAAGAAGAAAGACATGATGAAAGTTAAGTGCTTTCATTGTCATGAGCTGGGCCATTTTGCTACAAATTTCCACTCAAGAAGTCCTTAAGAGGAGCAGTGGGTGAGGCTTTCGCCTCTCAATTCGAATTAGAATTTTCCCTCATTGCATGCATGGTTTCATCAAACATGGGAAGTGTATGGTACTTAGGCAGTGGAGCTTCATTCCACATGACTGGTGACAAAGAGTTATACAGTGACCTGGAGGAGAAATATCTCCAAATGCATACCGAGATGGGTGATGACAGGAAGTATAATGTTACTGGATTGGGCACGATTACTTTTCAAAGGGAGCATGGGGCTCCACTCACCTTGAATAATGCTATATATGTGCCCAAGATGAAGAAGAACTTGGTATCTGTTGCCATGCTTGAGGATAGAAGCTATGATGTGATCTTCTCGAAAGGAAAAGTGTTCCTTCAACACATAGCCACGAGTCAAGTAAAGAAGCTAGGGGGTTTGGGTGAAGAATATTTATAAGCTGGAGGTATAGGAGTGTGTTGCTTTGAGCACAAAAGAAGAAAGGGTGCAGAGCCGAGACATTAGCGAGTTGTGGCACAGGCGATTGGGCCACTTTTGATCCAAGTGGATATTGGTGGCCACCCACCAATTCCACTTGGACCCCCACTATTGTTTCTGTCAGTTTTTCAGTTTCCTTAATTGTAGCACCGTTTATTATTTTTAGCAATTTTTCGGGTCCTAAACTTTTGGAGCGATTTTGAGGCCCTAAACAACGTATTTTTGGCAATCTACCACCAACGACCAGAGATAAGTCATTTTTTCCGTCATAGTCCTCAGAGAGATATTTCCAACGGGGTATAATGCACATCAAATGGAGATAATATGACCAAGTCACGACCCCAGGAAGTTGGCTGCTAAACTAACCCCAACGGGGCCCATAAACTCTTGGTGTTACATCTCCTTGGGTTAAGGTTTTGTTTGTTTAGGGTTTGCTCTTATTGTTCAATAATAAAAAGGCCCTTGAGCCTCATTGTAACACAGTTTAGAGGCATGTAGCCTCAACATCTTTTCTTAGAGATAAGCTACCATCGCCAAGCTAGTCTCATTTCCATACTGTTTGTAAGCATATTTCATTATTTGATATTAATCAAAGAAAGTGTTATTTCTGCTGCATCTATGTATTTATGGTTATATCTGTAAATTTTTGCATTCCTATTTAAATTCAAATAAGTGGTATCAGAGCGATCTACTCTTTCTCTTTTTTTCTTTGCATGTCCCAAACGAGGTTGGGATATAAGGAGTTAGGGCTCAAGCTGGTCAAACCTTTGCATGACCAACCTTGTAAATCTTGATGGCCAAGACGAGGGAGAAAGAGATCCTATCAAAATATTTCTCGAGGAGGCCCTCGAGAGACAAAGGAACGCGATGATGGATAAATTTCCCCAAATCCTTCAATGATTGTCCACCGGTGGCGCATCCACATCCAAAAGCCACTCTAGAGGCTCCACACCTTTTAAGGTATAAGTAAACTTTGACATTCCCATATTTTAGGGACAAATAGATGCAGACGTCATAGATAAATGGTTGAATATGTTAGAAGGATATTTTTCTGTTCATTATTTTTCCAACTGAGAAAAGATTACTTTTGCTCTTCTCAAAGTCGCCTCCACGTCAAGGACTGGAGGGAAACCTATTGTGAGCAGAAGTATGAAAGTAAGAACTCACTATTTTCAACTACTCCTACTTGGAATTCATTCCAGGATGCCATCAAGGAGTAGTAATACCCTATTGGGAGCTATGAGGACAAATACATAAAGTGGACCATGCTACAGCAGGAAGGCACCAAGATGAGCCGAAGTTTACTGATGTTTTTCATACCTGCGCATGAAGTTTGGCATCAAGGATTTTGAGAAACATTTGGTACTCAAGTAATGCAACTACCTACATAGATACATCCAGGACGAGATGGAGTTCCTGGACATCTCCTTGCTCGAAACGACGTACTGATACACCGTCAAGATCGAGCAGGAGTTTAAACCGAAGAAGTGAGACTTTGGAACTGTGAATCCGAAGCAAGGGAAAGGTGCCCCCAAATCACAGAACAAAGGACAAAGCCAAGCTGGGATGACCCATGACAACCCACCAAGGCCACAAGCAAAGAAAAACACTGCAAAGCCAAACAAGGACACAGGAAAGTGGTGTGAGTGCCATAAGAGCTCCACTCACAACACAAGCGAGTGTCAAGCCAAGCAATCACTGGTGGTCGAGCTGAAGGCTTCAGAATCATATGCATGTTCCGACTCTGAGTCAAAACTTGACAAGGGGAATGATAAGGGGAAGAAGATTATTAAAATGGAGCCCAACACCATTGTCGCCACCACAAAGATCCAGAAGGAGTAACCTGAAGATAGAGAGGAGGAGGAGCATCACTTCCACTCCCAAATGTGGGTGAAGGATTCCCCGCTACAATTCATTGTCAATAGCAGGAGCCAAAAGAACCTTATTGCAATAGAGGTCGTGAAGCAGTTGGGCTTACCAACCATAGCACACCCACAACCATACACCATCGGGTGGCTTCACCAAGGATGGGATCTACACGTGAGCCAACAATGTTGTCTTCCATACATCATCAAGCCCTTCACGGATGAGGTATTATGTGACATTGCTCCCCTTGATGTTTGTGATGTATTATTAGGCCAACCATACTTGTGGAAGTGACATGTTGTGTATGAGTCAAGGGCTTGTGTTGTTTTGTTACATTAGGAAATAAGTTGCATAGGATACCAGAGGTAGCCCTGCCTATCGCCATCTCTCTGGTTACTACAAAACAATGCAATAAGCTAATTTCAAAAACTGGGAAATTTCTTTTCCTAATGATACGCCCTCAATGAAAGAAGAAGACAGTGGCCACAACCTCAAGACAAGGCCCCTCCACACAACAATAATAGATGGACAAGGTCATGGAGGAGTACAAGGACATCTTCACCTCCCCCGTTGGGTTGCCTCTGCACTGTCAGGTCAAGCACTCCATCGATCTAACCCCAGGTGCGTTGTTACCCAATGGACCAATATATCGACGCTCTATTCTGGAGAATGATGAAATCAAGAGGAAAATTCTCGATCTGTTGTAGAAAGGTCACATTCAACTTAGTTCATCTCCCTCTGGGAGCTCGATTGTGTTGGTACAGAAGAAGGATGGGACTTGGAGACTTTGTATTGACTACCAAGTGCTGAACAAGATCATTGTCTAGAATAGGTACCCGATCCCACGGATTGATGACCTTCTGGACCAACTCAAGGGAGAAAAATATTTCAACAAGATCGACTTGAAGTCTAGATATCACCAAGTACCAAGCAAACCCTCTGATGTGTGGAAGACTACCTTCAAATCCAAGGAGGGCCTTTTCGAATAGTTGGTTATGCCTTTTGGGTTGATGAATGCTCCTGCAACCTTCATGAGGCTCATGGATGACATCTTATGACCATTCACCAACTCATTTGTAGTGGTATACTTGGATGACATCCTAATCTTCAACCAGAGTTGGGAAGAGCACCTCCACCACATCCGACAGGTTCTCCAAACACTACGGAAACACAAGTTGTGTGCCAATTTGGAGAAATGTACTTTTGGCATGACCCAAGTCTAGTATCTAGGATACATTATTGATGAATGGGGGGTGCAGGTAGATCCAGCCAAGATCCAAGTCATTTGGGATTGGCCAGGCCCAACCACTTTGACAGAGCTCTGTAGCTTTTTGGGTCTTGCCAATTTCTACAGAGGTTCATGTTGGGGTTCTCTCATATCACTTGGCCCTTGAGTCAAGTCACCAAAGGAGGAGCGAAAGCAAAATTCTTTTGGTCTGAATCTCAACAGAAGGCATTCGTAGAGTTGAAACATCGCCTTTGCTCTACACCAGTGCTCGCATTACCAGACTTGCAATAAACATTTGAGATTGAGACAAATGCCTCTGACTGTGACATTGGGACAGTCCTTACTCAATAGGGGCATCCAGTGGCATATCACAGTGAGACACTTTCAAACATGGTCTGGAAGTATGCCACTTATGATAAAGAGATGTATTCCATTGTGCAGGCCTACCGAAAATGGAAGCATTACATTTTGGGGAAGGAAATGGTCATCTACACAGACCAATGACCCTTGCAATTCATACAGACACAATGGAAGTTGTAGAGTGATCACCATCAGAAGTGGTTCACATACCTACAACAGTTCCATTTGAATATCAAGTCTAAGAAGGGTAGCACAAATAATATTACAGACTACCTCAGCCGACCACCGATCGTGGCATTAACTACCGTGCTCAACTCTTGTGGGCACGAGACTTTTGATTGGCCACTTATCTACAAAAGCAACCTAGAATTTGGCCACACATACCATATGCTCTTGGGGGGTCAACAAGTTCCAGGGTTTCACCTCCAGGATGCTCTGTTATGACATATGGGACACCTTTTTGTTCCTTCAATCGAGCATGCAAAGATGATTTGGGAAGTGCACTATAGTTGAGCTGCTTCAAGGTCGAGAAAACAGTGGTAGTACTGCAGAAGTGTTTCTATTGGCCGAATCTTTGACAGGATGTCGGGAAGTACATCAGATCCTGCATTGCCTGCACCATCGCCAAACTGACCATCAAGAAGCAAGGTCTCTATACTCTGCTTCCTACCCGTAGTCGACTTAGGGAATCCATCTCCATGGATTACATGTCAAGCCTTCCTTCTACTAAGCATGGCAATGATTGTATTTATGTGGTCATCGACTAATTCTCGAAGATGGCCATTATGGCAACCTGCAAGAAGAGTATCATAGTAGAAGACACTGGAAAACTCTTCTTTGAATGAGTGTGGGTACACTTTGGGATCCCACAGTCTATCATCTCAGATCGGGATAGAAAGTTCCTCAATACATTTTGGTCTAGTCTCTGGTCAATGCTAGACACCAAGCTCACTAAGTCGATAGCTTTCCATCCCCAAACTAATGGCCAAACAGAGGTCGTCAACAGGATGATTGTACACATTCTGCGCATGTACAACTCAAAGCATCCATGCACATGGGATGAGAGCCTCCGCTATGTCCAGCATAGCTACAGCCGGGCTCTCCACAGCTCAACTAGCCACATCCCTTTTCAGGTGGAATTGGGATTCCGACCATTATGTTCCATCGATGTGGCCATACCCGTTGTAGTGACTCAGAGAGATTCATCTCATGTCCAGTCCGAAGCCGACAAGGAAAATAGCTTCATTGAGCATATTCAACACATTCGCCAATAGTTCCATGACATATTGGACAAAACAAATGCCAAGTACAAGTAGAAGCATGATCAGCGTTGGGTGCCACACAAGTTCCAGGTGGGCGACAAAGTTTTGCTACATTTGCAGAAGGAGCGCCTCACTGGGCCCCACTGCAAGATTCACCTGCTTCGATATGGGCCATACACCATCACCAAGGTTGTGGGAGATAATTCTTTTCAGCTCATTATTCCCCCATTCCTTGGCCTACACCTAGTGTTTAATGTGGATTTCCTTCGATCATACTTTCCACCATTACTAGACACATCTGACATTGCAGAACAACTCACACCAATAGAGTTAAATCCAAATTGCATAGAACAAGTTGCAACTGATCGAATCATGGATATGCAGATCAAGAACACTCGCCAACAAAATATCCAATGGTATCAAGTTGTCAAAGCAGGCCAACTCCTTCACCACGGCAAGTGACTCACCTTGACCAAGTTCAACAGAAGTTTCATCATCTCATGGAGGAACTCAACGCAATGGGGACCATTGCTTCCTAAGGGGGGAGGAATGATCCAGTTGGATATTGGTGGCCACTCGCAAATTCCACTTGGACCCCCACCGTTGTTTCTGTCAGTTTTTTAGTTTCCTTAATTGTAGCACCATTTACTATTTTTAACAGTTTTTCGAGTCCTAAACTTCTAGAGCCGTTTTGAGGCCCTAAACAATTTTTTTTGGCAATCTACCACCAATGAATTTTAATAACTCATTTTTTTCTATCGTATTCCTCGGAGAGATATTTCCAATGGGGTATCATGTGCGTCAAATGGAGATAATATGACCAAGTCACGACCCCAGTAAGTTGGCTGCCAAACTAACCCCAATGGGGCCCATAAACTCTTGTTGATACATCTCCTCAAGTTAGGGTTTTGGTTATTTAGGGTTTTCTTTTATTTTTCAATAATAAAAAGGCCCTTGAGCCTCATTGTAATGTAGTTCAGAGGCATGTAGCCACCACATCTCTTCTCAGAGATAAGCTATCATCACCAAGCTAGTCTCGTTTCCATAATGTTTGTAAGCATATTTCATTATTTGATATTAATCAAAGGAAGTGTTATTTCTGTTGCATCTCTGTATTTATGGTTATATCTATAATTTTTTGCATTCTTTCTTAAATTCATATCAACTTTCATCATGGGGCTTTGAAGATATTGCAACAGATCTCTACCGATCTTCCAAAACGTATGCTTGAGCAAGTTAATGCATGCAATGGGTGTAATTTGGTAAAATACACCAAGTCTTCCTTTCACAACAGAGACAGTCGAGAAGAGGCTATTCATACGTGTGTGGACCATTCTCGACAGCATCCATGACCAAACACAAGTATTATGTAATATTTGTTGATGACTTTTCTCAAAAAAGTTGGATATTTTTCATGCAAAAAAAGGATCAAACTTTTACAAAGTTTTGTGAGTTTAAAGCATTGGTGGAGAAAGAGTTGGGAAAGAAGGTTAAAACTCCATGGAGTGATAATGGTGGTGAGTATGTCTCAAACAAGTTTAAGAACTTCTATGCAATGGAAGGGATTAAATGGGAGTTGACGGCACCCAATAACCCTCAGCAGAATGGGGTGGCCGAGAGGAAGAACAGAAGCATAGTAGGGCTAGTGAGGGCGATGTTGCATGATCATGGCCTACCACTGCACTATTTGGGTGAGACATGCAACACAACAATTTATGTTTAGAACTATATCCCACATCAGATACTTGTGATGAAGACACCACAAGAGGCTTATTCGAGCAAGAGGCCAGATGTTGGTCACTTCAGGATTTTTGGGTCATCAGTGTAGAAATTTCACCTTTAGAACAAACCGATATATGCAATGTCCTAAAGCATAATACTTGTTCTACTTCTACAAAACATTAAGCAAAAGCATAATCGAAATCATGAGCAACATCAAGTAGAAACATACATAACTGATCAAGAGAATTAATCACACATAACATAAGATATATCCAGGGGAAAATACCAGCATAAAACCCCAACCATGTATTATCAATCAATTAGAAATCCTCTTCACAATACAAAAAGAATTAACTCTCAAGCTATTCAGTTCTCAATGAACTATGAAGATATGAAGATATGTCTCATGAACCACCCAAGCCCTATTTATATAGGCTTTCCCTATGGTCCTTACATAGTTTGCTTAGGAAATAATAGCAAAAACATATGCTATTAATTCCAACATACCAAAAACAACCAATAGTCCAACTACGTATTCCTTGAGAACACTAGTTCCTCAACCATGCAAAAACTACTTACTAGAAATAGCTAAGCATATGATAGTACACTGTCCCACATCAACTGGGTCTTTGACAGAACTGACATGCAACAGTTATCCATGAGTGAATCCTCAGTTATCTAAAATAATAGTTGTCACATGCATGCAAGCATTAACAAACTATATTTTATTATTTTAACAACTTGTTAAAATAATCTAACTAGACTTGACTATTTAGAACTAAGTCAACTAATTCTCTCATTATAGAACTGAACCTTATCTCCTTTAATCAAGGGATAAATTCCTAAATCAAGGGAGAAAATAATTGCATGATCTCACAAAGACTTCAAGTTTAATTTCCTTAACTAATTAACTCAACTGAATTAATTAATTAATATTTCCAACTGCTGTTAAGACTAAAATTAATTTTACTTCCTATAGATAGACTAGGGGCTGCTATAAATAGGAAAGGACCCAGAAATGCTATTTTTAGAACTTTCTATTTTTAGCAGTTTCACTTTTCACCCAATGTGGCCAATGACCTCACTGGCCAAACTGCTATTTTTAGACATGCTATTTTTAGCAGGTCTATTTTTAGCAAATTCTAAATTTAGCATTTCCCGTTGCACATTTTTAACACTCCCTTTCAACAATAAAGGCTTTCTCTCGAACCCGATCCTGTAACTCTGGAATGTTCTGCATGCAACACATCTACCCGGTCCACTTGCTCCAACAACACTTGGAACAAAAACACTCCCAACTGAACACTCTGTTGGGCTAGGAACTACTCTGATGCTGAAGCTCTACCTGCTGCTGACAAGTGCTCCCTCTCTGACATCTGCACTACTGCAACATCTCCATGCATCTCGCACCATTGCACACCTCTCTGTGCCGCCTAGCACTATGCAAACTCTTGTGCCTCTCGCATTGCTGCAGCCTACTAGCTATGCACTTGTCCTAGGATTACCTACTCTATCGCTCTCTCTGTCGCTCCATCCGCATCTGTCTCTACCCAATCATTCAGTTCCTACTACTCCACATCGGGGCTCCTATAGCAGGGTCTCATCTAAGAGGTTGGGTACCTCAAGGATCCTGCCCCTCCTCCTTGGGACGATCACTCTATATCGCCCCACCTCCTACCTAGAGGTATGGCTGCATGTGATCCCTCAGCCCACCTAGCTTTAAGTTCCCCCCTACTGGATCTCTCTGCATGAGTAGATGTTTCTACTCGATCTCCACTCGGCATCCCCTATTGTGGCTGCTCCACAACCTCCTGAAGTTGCTGCACCAATCGTCGCTCCTCCACAATCATCTGAGACTTCTTCTGGCTCTACATGTTGAGAGGTAACATACCCTCCCTCTCAACCACCAAGTCTCCATCAGTTTCCCTGCTGCTCAAGGCTTTGCATGCATCTTGAACCTCAAGATCATACAGGTTCTCGACTCGTGAACCAATATGCTTCACCTGTCTAGTGATGATGTGTCTAAGGAAAACCTTTCCCTTACTGAAGACTACATCATAACCTCTATCTTCTAGCATCGCGATCGACACCAAATTACTCTTCAGTCCTGGTACATACTTGACATCGGTCAAGGTAAGGCGAGATCCCTGCTCCCTTTGAAAATAAACCGTGCCTACACCTGAGACACTATACTTCTCATCATTACCCATCGCTATGAGTATCTGGAGATCTTTATCCTTCAAAGTACTGAAAAAATTCTTGTCATCGGTCATGTGGAAAGAAGCTCCATTGTCAAGAAACCAACCACTTCCCACCATGGATGAAACCATGCATGCGAAGAGTGTGAAATCCAACTCAAACTGTGAAGCAAGTGCCTCACCTTCAGATCCTTCCCCGGATCCCTTCTTGGATTTCCTCCGTGGATAATTTGTAGCATAATGGCCCACCTCATGACAACGAAAGCATCACACTTTCGATTTGTCAACCTTCTTCCCATCATTGGAAGAACGAGATTTGGAAAGAGAAACCTTCTCCTTCCCCTTCTTCGTCTTACTCGCTAAGGCACAGTTCTCCTCATCATGCATGGATGAAGCACTGTCTTTGGTGCTCCGTCTAATCTCCTCCTGCATCAAATCCGACCATAGTCATTCCCAATCTGGAAATTTCTCCCTTCCATTCACCGAATCCTGGTAGCTATGCGAGCTCTTAGGAATTCCAAGGAATGCTAGACTCACCATATCCTCATCCGATGTCATGACCCCTACACTTGCAAGCTCATCCCTGCATGTGATGAGCTTGGTTAGATACATAAAGATCGTCTCATCCCTTTCACACTTGATCTTTTGAAGTTTGTCCTTCAGTGCTAGCTTCCTCTGATAACTGCTATTCTGATATAAATCTTTCAATGTTCTCCACATTGCATGCAGAGTCTCCTTCCCATGGAGGCTTGAGACAATGTGATCTCGCACTCCCTCCAAGAGAATTCTCCTAGCTCTAGCCACACACTTCCTCCATTCCACCTGCTCAGTCTTGTGAATAGGCTTAGGAATTTCTTGATCAATGAAATCTTTAAGGCCATTATCTTCCAAAACTGCCTCCATGCAATCCTTCCAAGCTATTTAGTTTGAGCTGCCATCAAGGGCATACTCAAGCCTCAAACCATAGAACGCCATCGATGAAATAGATGCAATAAGAACTTGAGATCTATATCAAGAATAAGAAACTTCAAATTACTCCTGCTAGTATATTGTTCTTGCTTGATCACCTATGCTCTGATACCATGTAGAAATTTCACCTGTAGAACAAACCGATATATGCAATGTTCTAAAGCATAATACTTGTTCTACTTCTACAAAACATTAAGTGGAAGCATAATCGAAATCATGAGCAACATCAAGTAGAAACATGCATAACTGATCAAGAGAATTAATCACACATAACACAAGATATATCCAAGGGAAAACACCAGCATAAAACCCCAACCATGTATTATCAATCAAGTGGAAATCCTCTTCACAATACAAGAAGAATTAGCTCTCAAGCTATTCAGTTCTCAATGAACTATGAAGATATGAAGATATGTTTCATGAACCACCAAAGCCCTGTTTATATAGGCTTTCCCTATGGTCCTTACGTAGTTTTCTTAGGAAATAATAACAAAATCATATGCCATTAACTCCAACATACCAAAAACAACCAATGGTCCAACTACGTATTCCTTGAGAACACTAGTTCCTCAACCATGCAAAAACTGCTTACTAGAAATAGTTAAGCATCTGATAGTACACTGTGCCACATCTGATCTCAACTGGGTCTCTGACAGAATTGACATGCATTAATTATCCATGAGTGAATTCTCAGTTATCTAAAATAATAGTTGTCACATGCATGCAAGCATTAACAAACTTGACTAGTTAGAACTAAGTCAACTGATTCTCTCATTATAGAACTCAACCTTATCTCCTTTAATCAAGGGATAAATTCCTAAATTAAGGGAGAAAATAATTGCATGATCTCACAAAGACTTCAAGTTTAATTTCCTTAATTAATTAGCTCAACTGAATTAATTAATTAATATTTCCAACCGCTGTTAAGAACAAAATTTATTTTACTTCCTATAGATAGACTAGGGACTGCTATAAATAGGAAGGGACCTAGAAATGCTATTTTTAAAACTTTATATTTTTAGCAGTTTCACGTCTGACCCAATGTGGCCAATGACCTCATTGGCCAAACTGTTATTTTTAGACATGCTATTTTTATCACATTCTAAATTTAGCATTTCTTGTTGCACATTTTTCAACAATTTCAAAGTTCCAATCTTCTTTTCTCTTCCATGTGCATCAATTTCAGTTGTCTACCTAAGCTTTCTAATAGTGAGCCACCTTGGTGGAGCCTTTGGTTTCCATTAACTCTTCTAGCTTAGCATATTGTTTGTGTGAGTCCAATTTTGGTATTTTGTGCCATGATTCCTTCTAGAATTTTGCTTCTCCACCATTTAAAATTTCCCAAAAGAACTGGAATCAGATTAGATCCTTATTATGATCATAAATATTTCAAATTACAGAGCTAGAGATGTGATGGTATCTACACAACTTGGAGGCCATGCTTATCCCATAACTATATTTTCCATCCCAAATTGTTTGCAAAGATCTACACCCCATAAATTCATCTCCATCAAAGCTTGACTCCCATGAATTTGCTAAGAACTTCTAGATCCCTGAGCCCAAGACCTCCTCTTTGCTTGGGAAAGCAAAGTTTCTTCCATGCTACTAGTGCCCATTTGCAACTTCCAATGGCTCCACCCCATAAATAGGATCGATATAAGTTACGTATGGATTGAAGGACTCCTTTTGGAGCTACCAACAATAAAATTCTATAAATTGGTAAAGTTTGCATAACATATTTAAGAAGGACAAACCTCCTATCAAGATTGAGGGTGAGAGAGGCCTAGTTATCTAGTTTGGTTGAAATTTTGTCAAGAATATCTTGCCAATAGATATTTTTCAGGGAGTTATCCACTTGCCAATAGATAAATCATAGGGAGTGTAGGTGCTAAAAGTCCATTATTCGTGCTAGGTGGGTCTAAATACTGGTGTGGGTATTGAAAAATAATACTTGAGGTTTAGAGTGGATAATTATGGTCCTTAAAGCTAACATAAAGTCATCAAAGATTCTTTGATGGCTTGTACTTATTTGACCATGGGAACTCCCATTAACATGGTGTCATCCACTAACTATTGGTGGGTGACGAGGGTTGTATGGTTGTTAAGCCATATTCCCTTTACTTCCCCTCTGTGTATAACAACTTTCATGTAGTGGCCTAGACCCTTGATAGCCAAAACAAAGAGGAAGGGAGAGATAGGATCCCTTGTTGAATGCCTCGAGATGAGTTGAATGTAGAGGAGGAAGATCCATTGATAAGGATGGAAAAGAATGGAGAATAAAATAGGGAGGCTACCCACTCAATCCATTCATCAAAGACATAAAATGCTTTCAACACATGGAATAGATAAGACCAATTAATATTATCAAAAGCTTTTGAAAATTATATCTTGATGACCCTACCTACCTTTTTATGCTTCTTCATTGAATGGATTAGTTCATGTGTGACCACAGTGCCATCCAAAATCTATTTTCCCTCCACATAGCCAGAACGTTCCTTGGAGATGAGCCACAGGAGCAGGGGATTAAGTCTGTTAGAAATAATTTTAGGTAGTTTCTTGTATACCACATTACATAGATCTACTGGTCTAAATCCATTGGGATCAACTACTTGAGAAAACTTGGGAGCTAAAGTAAAAAAAAGTAATATTGAGAGTAGGGAGAATGGAGTGATATTTCCTTAATTCCTCAACCAATGTTAATATTCCTTCCCATATAAAGGGGCAACATGTTTGATAGAAATCAAAAGTGAATTTTTCAAGTCCATGATCACTTCTTCCACTTCCTGTATGGCGACATCCCTCATGAGGATGACATTTTGGTCTTTTGTAACTAGTCACAACATGTGAGCCATGATTTTTCCAATAGTCGACAAACGGTTGAGGGAGGGCTCTTTGAGGAGATTCCGATAGAAGGATGTGAGTTCTCTTTACAAGTCTTTATGATCCATTAGACACTACCTAGATGTGTTTGTGAGGGAAAAAATATGATTATGATGTTGATGCTTGAGCATCAACCTGTGGAAAAAGTGGATATCTCCCCCCCCCCCCCCCACCCCTTTGAGTCAATTGATCCTGGATTTCTGCTGCAAGAGGATTTCTTCTTGTTTTCTTTAGTCCTCCGGTTTCATCAAAATTTCTCTCTCCTATCTTACCAAGGTTTCAGAGCCACCCTCAGTTATTATTTGTTTTTGAATCATTTCCATTTGTGCCTCTAATTGGAGGTTATATATATAAAAAAAAAAAAATGTTACCAAACTCCTCTCTATTCCAATTTTTCATGCGTGCCTTGAGAGTTTTTATCTTCTATTGGAAATTAAACATTAGAGAGGAGCTTGGTGCTTCAATATTCTACCACCATTGCTTTGCTTTCTTGTGAAAGGAAGGATTTGAAAGCCAAAAGATCTCAAATCTTAATGGATGGTTGTTGGGGAAGATTTGAGGTCAACCTCTAACAAGGTTGGCCAACGATCCGAACTAGTGCTGGGAAGAATAAATGCCTCCAGAAAAATAACTTTTTTAAGAAGAGATTGAAAAACTAAGAATCTATCTAATTGACATGTTATTTGATGCTTAGCTCCACTGTGTTATTCCATGTGTAAGTACCATTAATTTTGTCTACTCATGTGGTGTGCATTTGCCTGATTATATCCTTGGAAAGTTATGCATCCACGTCCAACCATCTTAAGCCCCCCCTTTTTCCTCCAATGAGGTGATCATATTGAAATCCCAACCAATAATCTAGTTTCCTTTCGAGTGCAATTTTGGCAGTTGTAAAGTACTGTTGATGAAGAGAGCTTTCTCTAAAAGGAGATGAGGTTTGTAAACCACCATTAGATAACCAATTTCATTAGAACCTAATGGTTGAAAACATCCTGATAGAATTTTTGAAGTTGCAATCAAATCATTGAAGACTATTTATTATGGGTTCCATAGAATTATCAAGCATCTCGCTATCCCTTGGCCATCAAGATATATTTCTTGGCTCCCCTTCAAGCATTTGGAAGCTACAGAGTACATTCTTTCTCTTGTTCATTTAGTTTCTTGCAAATCATAATGTTTGGTCTTTCCTTTTTAATTTGGTATTTGAGGAGCCTTTTCTTACCTCATATGTTAAGGCCCTTGATGTTCCAAGAGATGATATTCATTGGGAGGAGTAGGGGTGGGTTAGAATATATCGAAAATCAATTTTACCTTGCCAAAATTGGCCATAAACTGTCCCACCTCTTGAATCAGTTCTTGTCTTATTTTCCTTCCTCACTGCTTTTCTTCTTAGGCTAGCTTTGAGGGATCCTTGGACCCTGAAGAGTGTGCCTTGGGAGTATGCCCCTCTACAAAGGGTGTTGATTCCTTTGAGGAGGAATTTACCTTAAGAAAAGATTGGTGTAGAAGATTCATTTGTGGTGGTACCATTTTGGGGTCTTGTGTTGTAGTTTCTACAACATTACAGATAACACCTATTCTTTTATATCCATCTCTTTACATTCTTCCTTTTCCAATGCATTTTTTTCATAATCTATTCCTGAATAATCGGTGTTGCATATGGCATCTCGATCTCTTGTTTGACATCCTTCTATTAGCGTTTTCATATTTTTCCTCTTATTGGTGGTCTTATCCTATTTGGAGTTCTCATGGGGTTTTTAGGCCTCCTTCAGGTTTTCCTAATTTTCTTGAAGATTTTTTGTATGTTCCAACACTTCATATATGTTGTTGGACTAATGGGGTTCACTGTTTGTAGTTGTCGGGGGCTTTTGATTCTTGTGATGGGTGGTTTGTTGGTGGAAGCCATCTTGGTCCATTTCTGTGGTTTTCTGGATTTATGGTGGAGGATTTGCTAACGAGTAGTTCTTGATGAGGTGGCCATATTCACGACATCACCTACATCTTAAGGGTACATGCTCATAATTAATTGGTTGCACAATATATTCATCTTCTAAGGATATTTCTGTGGATTTCGATAGAGGTTGTGAGGTATTCATGTGTACACACAACTTGGCATAATCTGTGTATCTCTTAGTCTTTGTTACCTCTAAAATTTTCACAAAGGATCTAATGGTGTTTCCTATATCCTCCAAGATCTCTTCTTTCCAGTATTCAATTGGTAAGGAATATCTAATCCATACTAAGGTTGTGAGAAACTTCTCCTTATCCAAATTGTATCTAGGAGTCGAGAATCAGATGAATAGGATCGCATTACTGAGGAGGCCATAAGCCTCGAAGAACAACAAGAAATGGAAATATAAATTATTTGTGAAGGGAAGAATGATGGCGAAGGTTCCTCGAATTTTTGTCATGGGCCCTATAAACCCTAATTTTCATTAGAGAAACCCTCTAAGTGGAGTGCATAGTCATCAAGTGGAATGGTCCTAATTTGTAGTCGGAGGATTATTACATATGCATTTGGAAAAAATGATGGGAATGCCATATTAAACAACCCTTTTATGTTGTACTTATTAATGGTTGATAGTTCAATTTATGGCCAATCACAATTGTAAGAAGGCAACCTTGATTGTAGACACATTTGGTGATGTTTTCCATTTAATGATGCATTGGACAATTTGAATCTAAATGAAGATAATTGTCACTGTAGTAGGGCAATATATTTAGTTTGTAGTACATGAATTGAATGTATATCATGTTCAATATCAACAATATCAATGTAGAGGTTGTGGAACTATGATAAGATGTCAGTGGGTGCATCAAATAATGTAACAACTAAGATGTCATTGTAATATTTGCCATCATTTGTTTTGTGTACAAGTGAATTGGTGACAAGGATTTAGAAGTGTAATAGTCAATAAATTTGTTTAATCCTTTCCTTGGCATGACCAATACCAAAATTTCTAGAGCTCTGAGGTGGTACGAGGATGAGATCTTGCAACAATGCGGCCATTGTATAAGCCAGGTGTGAGACTACTAGTGTGACCATTGTATTTGTACTAGGAACTTCAAGCTTGGATAAGCTACAATGTTGGATCAACTTATGTGATAAGCATTTATTTGACCCAAGTAAGGATTGATAATATAAGGTGCTTGTCTCCATGGTGGCTATTATTTTTCTTCTTTTCACAAAAACTAGGAAATGTTATCTATTTATAAAAGGGTATTGGCTAGATCACACAGATGAGGTACGTAGAGATAATGCATCAGAGCCAAAATTACAAAATTACGGTGTCCATCAAAGCCAGATTACTCTTGGGACTTTATATTTAGAACTATCATGCTTCTAGAGTCTTTAGACGTACCCAAAAATACATGTGAAAACCTAGAACCAATGGAGAAAAGACTAATAATGAAATGAGCCCTATTACAGAATGAGAAAAGACCTTGCATATTCTAAAAAATATGTTACTTGAGAGTTGGAGACAAAGTGTTTGATAGAGGCTAGGAGGCATCAATATGCTTCATAGGCAGTCGGTCTTTCAAATAAAAGGAGGGAAGAGAAACATTCTAACCCATATGCTCTGGAACAATTTGGAGAGAGTTACCTAGACCTAAATAGAGGAATTTTAAGACCATAGATTCCAACACATCAACCCCGTGCCTCAGATGTAAGTGAGCTAATGACCAAACCTCACTACCAATTCCCGCTGAGCCTTCAACTACCAAGAGATGCTTGAGGATTATGTCCAATACTTCTCACAATGCACTCAGGTCTCGCCCATGCTAATAGAGTCTATGCATGTGATCCTCATTTCACTAAAATCCATGACCTTTTTAAAACATAGCCTATTAAATAAAGAAAGAACTAGAATTGGTTTCACTACCCACCATGGAATATAATCCCCTACTTCCAATTTCTTCTTCTCTTTAGTGCTCAGAATATGAACAAGGGAACCATCAACTTGAGTTATCACCAATGCTTGAGCGATAAACTATGGATTATTAATCCCACCCCTATTGCATGTGATGACATCACGACAATTATATCCCAGGGTGGTGCAAATATAAACCATAATAAAAAGAGGTGTATGTTTGAGGGGTGTTCTGATTCTTTTGTGTGGATTTAAATCCTTCAGCATGCCCCCAATGACTCCTTCCAAGGTGACACTTGGAGGTATAATATTCCTATAGGATAGGTTGTGTGCCATGTTGCTCATTAAATAAAAATTGCCCCTTTATGCTTACTCGAGTTTCTAGATTGACCTATGAATCAGCTAAGCATTATTGATTATTGGGATGTGACACCATTAAAATTGGTAATCTATATTATGAAACAGAGATCAAATTATAGTGAGAACTATTGAAATTCCTTACACCCTAGGTCTGGTCTATGGATATACTTAGCACACAAACACACTTGCAGTGTTCAACCAAGACAACTTTTCACAATGGAAATATAACATCATTGAAAAAATCAAGTACACGTGTTGTAGATGACCCAAAACTTGTTTTATTAGTCCTCCAATAAAAATTCACAGGGCTTCAGTACCAAGGATTGTGTCCCTTTATGAAACCCGATACAAGACTAGCATACAACAATATACAATTAAGGCTCGAGGTCTGCTTCGTTAAACCCTCAATCTACCCAAAAAGACAAAGACAAACACACAACTTACTTGTTGGTTGAGCTCATTTTCTTCCATCCCTTTTAGTATTATTGTCCTAAGAGGAGATACCCCATTATTCCTCTATCCTAATAGTCCATTTCTGCCTTCTCTTACAAGGAAATATCTCCTTTTATTAGCCCCACACAAATAACTGCTCACTAATAAAATTTGTCCTTTAAATCACTGCACAAATCAACCTTCAACCATTGTCATTTGTGTTAGGATATTCCAACACATAGGAAATAGTTAAGTATAACTTGGTCTAGTATAGAGTTAGGTAAAGTGTGTTTCTTTACCATGTACTTTTGTAACTTACAATTCGACGGTCACCATATGTAGTGATCTGACGGTTCATTCTCTCCTCGGTATTACCGACACTTGATCTGTGGCTTAACACCCGATTGGTCCATGATCTCTATTTAAAGAGAAAGGAGGGTCATTTGTAGGTTAACTGTTCATGAGAGAAGCTTATGTAAAATTTCATTCTTTTATTAATAAATTGCTTGAAGTGGCCGCGTTGGCTCAGGCCATGAATTGTTTCCCTCTTTGAGGGTTTTAACCACGTCAAAAATACTGGTGTATTGATTTGTGATCTGTTTGTGAGCGGTTTCCTTTGGTGTTCTGTCTGAGGAACTTACCGTGTAAATTCCTACATGGTATCGGAGCTATTTGAGGGTCGCGTCCGTTGGTGATCCAAATCTGAAGCCGGTAGAACTGCATCCGACTGCCGTTTCCTAGATCTGCTATTTCTGACTGCTTTCGGGCCGAGAGGACTGCTCTGTTGTGTTAGGAGCATCTGTTCTAGTGAGGAACCCCTTTCGTTTCACGCGAAAAG
>APFE031336698.1:44434-62072 GCA_000404065.3 Pinus taeda | reverse complement strand
TTTTCGGTCCATGGTTTGGACGCGATGGTTTTCGGTCCGTGGTATTGGATGATTCAGCATGTATAAATATGTATTGTAACATTGAAAGGAACATAATGAAAAATCAAGCTGGTAGTCCCGGTTTTGGGATCCAGTGGGAAATCTCTGTGTATATGTGTTTTATGTGTTATGCTCTCGCATTTTTATTTTTTCCTGTGATTTAGAATTCGTATGTAGGTAATTTTTGTACGGGGTTAAAAAATACACCAATCTGTGAGGAGATGTTCTTTGGTTTGATGCCCAAGTACACCTGTTCCCCAACCTGGAACACCTTGAACAGCCTATTCCGATCTGCATAGCTCTTCTACATATCATGTGTTGCCTTTAGATTCTTCTTTATAAATCTCATTTCTTGTTCCATGTCTGCCAACATGTCCGGTCCAATCAGCACCCTTTTAGCTGGATCACTCCAACTAATGGGAGTATTGCAACTCCACCCATACAATACCTCAAACAGACTCATCCTCAAAGGTTCCGGATACCCATTGTTGCAAGCAAACTCTACAAATGGAAGATACTCTTCCCACTTTTACATTGATGCATCACATACATATTCAACATGTCCTCTGATATCCTATTGACCCTCTCAGTCTGTCCATCTATTTGTGGATGATAAGCTGTACTTAAGTCCAACTGTGTACCCAAACCTGCAAACAACTCCTTCCAAAACTTGGAAGTTAACTTTGCATCCATGTCTAACACAGAGTGAGAGAGAGAGAGAGAGAGAGAGAGAGAGAGAGAGAGAATAATGAGAATGATCCAAAACTAAAATGACAAAAGGTTACAAACTGATCCTCATAAGGCTTTGTATCAATTAGGCCTCTATTTTCTTCATTTTCCATTATTTTTCTCCTCACATGCAACCTGTGACCTTTCACCTTCCTTTTCTCCTAATTTCCATTATTTTCATAAATAAATGTGCCAAAAATTCCATTTTGCCTTTCCAAAGCCTTAGACATTGCCTTTGCCAGTTTCCTTTAGCCATACTAAACCAATGAACACCCACACTAGGATGTTTTTCCCAACATTCAACTTGGAATAAGTGTCCCATCAAATGTGGTTATTATTTTTGCCTTTATTAACTTTTATTGCATGGAATTTTCACGATGGATAGTATAGAACCCTCCCCCTTGGGGGACATCATCCTCGGTGTTCAATCACACATATACCTTAGCAAAACTACTGAAAAGAAAACATATTGCTCATGGAGCTTTATAACATAGCTCGATGCAGTATTTATAATGATCACCCTACTGAAAGCAAACCAACATGATAACATAACGACACGAAATTATCACTACATGATAACTATACTAATATGACACCCATACCACTTATTGGAGCTTTATAACATAGCTCATGGCAGTATTTACATCCATTTACATATGTGCATATACGAAAACATCATCAAACATGTACCAAAACATATACCAAAGACACATACCAAAGACACATACCAAAACACCACACCAAAATTGCTTTGCCTCAATCAGCAAACAATGAAGGATACATAGCCTACATCTGATCCGCTATATCCCATGTAGCTTCATCGGACCCAAAGTGCTTCCACTGCACTTTAACTTGCTCGATTGCTCGGTTCTAGAGCATGAACACCTTTTTCTGCAATATATACTAAGGCTCCAGTTGGAATTCTCCATCTGGTTTCACCTGCAATACATACTAGTCAATCACATGATCAACATCTTTAACATACTTCTTAAGCAATGACACATGTAAAACATCATGGACTTTCATTGTCGGAGGCAGTGCAAATTGACAGGCTACTGGCCCAATCCTCTTAATAATACTGAAGGGTCCACAAAACTATGGTTCCAGTTTGGCACATGATCCAATCTGTAAGGAGATGTTCTTTGGTTTGATGCACAAGTACACATGTTCCTCAACCTAGAACACCTTGAACAACCTATTCCGATCTGCATAGCTCTTCTACATATACTATGTTGCCTTTAGATTCTTCTTTATAACTTGCATTTCCTATTCCATGTCCGCCAACATGTCTGATCCAATCAACACCCTTTGAACTAGATTGCTCCAACTGATGGGAGTATTGCAACTCCACACATACAATGCCTCAAACGGAATCATCCTCAAAGATTCCTGATACCCATTGTTGCAAGAGAAATCTACCAGTGGAAGATACTCTTCCCACTTTTGCACTAATGCATCACGTACATATTCAACATGTCCTCTGATATCCTATTGACCCTCTCAGTCTATCCATCTGTCTGTGGATGATAAGTTGTACTAAAGGCTAACTGTGTGCCCAAACCTGCAAACAACTCCTTCAAAAACTTGGAAGTGAACTTTTCATCCCTATCTGACACAATCTTCTTTGGAAAAGCATGCAATCTGACCATATATCTGATGAATACATGTGCTACATCACTAGCTAAGAATGTAGACTTCATTGGAATGAAGTGTGCAACCTTTGTCAACTTGTCCACAGTAACCATGATGGAATCATGTTGTCTCATTATCCTTGGAAACCCTGTGATAAATTCCATGGAAATGACCTCCCATTTCCACTCTGGAATTGCAATTGGTTATAGTAGTCCACATGGATGCTTACATTTTTCCTTCACACACTAACAATTGAAACATCTAGCCACAAGCTCTACTACATCCTTCTTTAGATTCGACCAATAATAAAATGTCTTCACTACGGTCAACGTCTTCTGGTAGCCTGGGTGACCTGAATATGGTTTTGCATGAAACTCCCTCAAGATCACCTTCTTGAGGTGTCTGACACATATATCCTATCTCTGAATCTAACAAATCTGACTACTGTAAGACAATAGTCCACATCCTGTGCACCTGCACCTATGCATGTAACTTTACCACTACCTGTACCTATAGATTTACTACTATTGTACATGTACCTATACCTGTACCTCTAATCGAACTGCAACCTATGCACAATCTCCATATACCTGACATCCTGCTGACCTACCTGTAAAATCCTATCATGTAAGTATGTCCCATAGGAGCTCATAGTTGTTAAGTGATTTACATATACCCATCTGCTAAGAGCATCTGCCATTATGTTTTCTTTACCTTTGATGTACCTGATGTCAAAGTCAAACTCACCAATCATGGCCAGCAATCTAGCATGCCAGGCATTCAGATTCGATTGGTCAAACAAATACCTAAACCCAATATGATCACTCATCAATATAAACCTCATGCCAAGAAAATAGTGCCTCCACATCTTCAATGCATGTATGATCGCTACTAACTCAAGATCATGTGTCGGGTAGTTCTACTTGTGCTTGTTTAGTTTTCGTGACTCATAGCATACCACCTATCCATCCTGTATTAAGACTCCACCAAGTCCTCTCTCGCAAGCATATTTACATACTAAAAACTCCTTGTTCGGATCTGCAATATTTAACATTGGAGCATGTGTCAACAACTACTTAAGCTACTCAAAACTAGCCTCACAATCCTTTGTCCAGTCGAACTTCTTACCTTTCCTCTGCAATGAGGTAATAGGATAAGAAATCTGCGAGAAGTTCCTGATGAACCTCCTATAATAGGCTGCCAACCCCATGAAAGATCTCAACTCATCCACATTTCTAGGAGCTACCCACTCCATGATGGCCCTTATCTTTTTTGGATCTACTGCAATGCCCTCCTTGGAGACAACATGTCCCAAGCAATGTACCTTAGTCCGAAAGAAATTGTAGTTGCTGAGCTTAGCATACAATTCATGCTCTCTCAACAACCTCAACATTGTTGCTAAATGCTCAACATGCTCTTCTTCATTTTTAGAATATACCAATATGTCATCAATGGACACAATAAAAAACTTATCCAAATGCAAAGGCAACACATAAATGTAGTTGGAGCATTAGTAAAACAAAATGGAACTACAACAAACTCATAATTCCCATACTTGGTCCGGAAAGCTATCTTGTAAATGTCCTCCTCTTTGATGCATAGCTGGTGATATCTTAGTCTCAAATAAATCTTTGAGAACACTGTTGCTCCCTTCAATTGTTTGAACAAGTCATCAATCCTTGGTAATGTGTACCTGTTCTTGATAGTCACTTTGTTCATTTCTTGTAATCAATGCACAATCTAAGAGTACCATATTTCTTCTTCACAAACAATACTGGTGCACCCTAAGGTTATACACTTTGCCTAATGTATCCCTTGTCCAACATTTCCTTCAACTGCAACTTCAACTCTACCAACTTAGGTGTGCTCATCCTGTAAGGTTCTTTTGATGTTGGAGCTGCCCTTGGCACTAACTCAATAGAAAAGTCTACTTCCTGGTGAGGTGGCAACTCTGAAATCTCTTCGGGAAACACATATTGAAACTGTTGTAGAACTGGGTACCTACTAAAAACATCTACATCCTCAACTCCCTTACCTTTTTCACTAGAAATATGTATGACAAATAACACACACCCTATCCTGTGACTACGCTTTGCCTGCATAACTGTCAACATCCTAATTGATGTGGCTCTCTTCTTTCCTTGCAAGACTCTTGGTTCCCCATTGTCATCAACACACTCAATTGCTTTGTCATAAAAATCCACCTTGGTTTTATGAAAATACAACCAATCCATTCCCAACAACGTACTGTATGATCCCGGCGGTAATACATTCAAATGTGTTGTGGTAGGCATACCATTCAAATCAAATGCACAAGATCTTACCCAATGATGAACTCACTTCTTTGTACATGTAGCAAACTGCACTTACCAAGATTATGCACGCAATTCCTTACTCAAACCACACTTATCCACCAAGTCAGGACTAACATAACTATAATTAGATACAGGGTCAATCAAAATAGAAATAACTTGATCGCAAAGCTTACTGTCCATCTCAATGATATATGCCTAATGGTCTGCATGTTTGTTATCCAATGTTGTATAAATACAAGGAACACTTTGACCAACATCCCCAACAGATTGTGCTTCCTACGCACTATATATTTGAGGCCTATCAACTCGATTTTGTGGACAATCCCTCTTAAGGTGCTCCTTACCGCATGTCCAACACTCCAACTGACTAATACCCTCACCTCTATGTTGCTACTTTTGTGACCCATGGCCCTATCTAGCTGCATTGAACCTCTTTTGTGGTGCCACATTTTCTTTCCCATCTACATTTTGAGGCCTTGTTCTTTTCGGTTGCCAGTTACCTTTATCTTTGTCTTTACCTTTGTCTTTTCCTTTCCATCCTTGTTGATGTTCACTCTTACACTTTGATTGTTCATAACAATGCTTCAATTTCTCGATAACTTCCTTAAGTGACTAAGTCTCATCATACTTAATCCAATCTCTAAATGTTAATGGTAATCCACTGACAAATTGTTGAACTTTAGCCTTCTCATCTTTAAGATACGGTACATACCTCAATAGCTCCAAGAACTTAGTTGTGTACTCTTCATCTATCATTGATCCCATATTTAGCTCATAGAATTATTTGGCCTTACTGTCGTAATACCTTTCATACAAGTATTTCTTCCAGAAAAAGCCTCTTGAACTCATGCCAACTCAAGTCCTTTGTCCTAATGTCTTTGACCCTCTTCACGTCTTCCCGCCAAATGTATGTTTTACCTTTCAAGTTGAAGATAATGATTTTGGCCTTCATGTTATCTGTGTCCTCATGCAACTCAAAGAATTTGTTCATCCCAAGTATCCAAGCCTCTGCATCTTTTGGCTTCTTCACATCTCCATCAAAAGAAAGTGATTTTTATTTCTTAAATTCATCTGGCATGTATCCTCTATCAATCCTCCTGTACGAATGATAACAATGATGACTATGATGCCTATCTGAACTAGAAATAGAATAGTATCTGTATCCATCACCTCTCCTATCCCGAGTATCCAAAAATCTTCCATCTCTAACTGTGTCGTCTCTATCCAACCTGTAACCACCATGAGACCTACTTCCATATGCCCCATTAGTTTTGTGTACCTATCCGTGGCTGATTCGAATTGGCCTTTGCCCCTGCAATTCAGACAAACTTTGAAGAAGTATTTCATTAACCTTTGCTTGTTTCTCTTGTTCATGTATGATCTTGTCATTGTCTACCTTACAACTCTTTATTTCTTCCTTCAAGCTTCTCAATGTATCTGCCAAATCATAAGAGTTCCCAACACCACATTTGTTCATCTGATTCATAGGGAGAGTATTTGTAGTCTACCATATTCCTAATCATTTTGATCTTTCTTCGACAAAGCATACTATGTTAGATAAACCAAATCACAATAAGCCAATGTACCTTAGCAAATTTCGGGGAGGACATCTCATCTGCAATATCATCAAATCAGCGTGATACATGTATCAACATAATCATAACAACATATAGACATATAATACATAAGCATATAACCATGTAACCATTAGTCTAGCTAGAGTCCAGTCATTAATGCATGACCATATCAACTACACATACCATGACCTCATGCATGAAAATAAAAACCATATTGATGTCTACTAATCATACACTCATGATGACATACTTCATAACAACAACATCATCTTCCACATGGAGACATCACTACAACCATGACTGACACCATGCATATGTAACAAGCACATAGACCATAAGGATGATTAATCACACATGAAAACAACATGAATGCATGAAAAACACACCTCTCATCCAGTCTGAGGGGTGAACCATGCTCTGATATCACTCTGTAACACCCTCCTCTCACATCTACCCAAGTAACCAACCAACTAGGGTAAACATGTAATGAGAGGCTACTATGATATGATTCAACTTCCTAGGTGACCTTAAGGAGGTGGAATCAATGGAAACACATCAAACATACCTTCCACATCAGCTACAGGACTCCTACGAAGCTTTCCAACCACTCAGGGAGCAAGCCCCTAGGTCCCACTGAAGTTTTTGAGCACTTGACCTCTGGACGCTCTCATGCTATAGGCTTTCTAACATCCAGGAGGCTCTGGATGCTCTCATGACAAGGCATGCCAACATCCAGGGACTATTTTTCTCAGTGTTGAACTAGCGCCCCCGAGATTTGAGCCACTTTTTTAGGCCCAGAGATTAAGTCATTGCCTAGAATTGAATGAAACCTTCAGAACATTAAGATAACAGGGAAACAATGATGCAAAAGTAAATACTTGAACAACCCCTTAACCGGACCCCTATTATCCATGACAAGAATTTCATCAAACATATCACAAATATGTCATCTACAGGTGTAAACAATAGATTTAAGCATAGGGATCTCATACTTATTTGAGAATCACTAAGAACCATTGTTCCCTCATATCGTTTGCTGCATTATCATCTATTAGATCATAGATACATTGTTCATTCATTTAAAATTAAAAATATGATGAGAGCCATGCATAGCCACTATTGTAAAATATATACATAACCAACATAATAGCAACATGAATGCTAATGGAATCACAGCCATATGATCCACATATAAACTAATATAATACAACGAGAAATAACCTCATATTGATGATGCCAAATCCAAACCCAGGATGGGACTACCATGTTCCACCCGACCATAGAATGGCTAAGCCAAATCTCTCTTCAACCATTCATTCCTGTGCCATATTCCAAGCATGAATGTGGGACTCAAACCAAAAGAACCAACCAAGGCATCTCGAGGCTAAACCACCTCACCCTCATCAATAGAAACTAGGCATTACGTAATCCATCCTGGATCACTAGGCCAACAAAATGAACATCTAATAACAAGGTTTACAATGATATCCACTCAATCACTAGGCCAAACAAGCATGGATGCCACCAGATTTCTCCACCTACACCATGAGGAATTTTCTTGTCTCCTAGTCTCTCGAGCTTTACCACAATCCACACTAGATCACTAGGCTCTAAACCGAGACCCACTCTCCAAGCTTTACCACATATCCAAACCCATGATTACTAGGCCCAACGGAGAGAAATCCACCTATTGGATTTACCGTATATTTTGCCATTCACCGACAAGGATTCCTAGGCCCACCGAGGCAACACAAAATTCGGCTTTACCACAACCCACAGTTTGGTTCAAGGGTTACTAGGCCATGTGTTCTATCATTTGTAGATCACCTCACTTAGCTTCGAATCCATCTGACAATCTGGCTCAACCAAAAAATGAAAACCCCATCACACCATGGCTATACAAAAATGGCAAGGCTAGGCTGAAAACACGGTCACACCTGGCAAAACCCATGCCATAGCAACAAAGAACCACATGAAATACCATGAATGTCAAATCTAGCAAGGAAAATACACATGCAAATCGATACCTACAAAGAATATTGTTGTAGCTGCTTGATCCTGCTCTACCTTGCTTGATCTCTGCTTCCTCTTACCTTCTTTTCCTTTCTTGATCCAATGCCAAAATTCTCTAAGAAAAATCTAAGTGTCCAAGAGTGTGTGAGAGAGAGAGAATATTGAAAAAGCTCCAAAACTAAACTAACAAAAGGTTGCAAAGTGATACTTAGAAGCCTTTTTATCAATTAGGCCTCTATTTTCTTTATTTTCCATTATTTTCCTTCATTTTCCTCCTCACATGCAACCTGTGACCTTTCACCTTCCTTTTCTCCTAATTTCTATCATTTTCATAAATAAATGTGCCAAAAATGCCACTTTGCCTTTCCAAAGCCTTAGCCATTGCCTTTGACAATTTCCTTTAGCCATACTAAACTGATGAACACCCACACTAGGATGTTTTGCCCAACATTTAGCTTGGAATAAGTGTCCCATCAACCGTGGTTATTATTTTTTGCCTTTATTAACTTTTATTACATGGAATTTTCACCGGGGTTGTTACAAAAACATGATAGCCATATCGCTTATTGGAGATTTATAACACAACTTGTTGCAATATTTACAATAGAAATCATAAATATATATATGTAAATATACCAAAACTCATTTGCCTTCACTGACAAATAATAAAGGATACATAGCCCGCATCTGATCAACCATCTCCCATGTAGCTTCATAGGGCCCAAAGTACTTCCACTGCACTTTAACTTGCTCGATTTCTCAGTTATGGAGAATGAGTTATTTCTACTACAAAATGCATTAAGGTTTCGGTTGGAATTCTTCTTCTAGCTCCACTTGTAATACATACCAATCAATCACATGATCAACATCCTTTACACATCTTTTAAGCAATGAAACATGGAAAACATTATGGACTTTCATTGTCGGAGGCAGCACAAGTCTATAGGTTGTTGCTCCAATCCTCTCAAGTGTCTCGAAAGGCCTACAATACCGAGGTGCCAACTTCACACATGACCCAATCCTCAAGGAGCTCTTTTTCAGCTTGATGCGCAAGTACACTTATTCCCAACTTGAAATTATTTAAACAACCTATGTTGATTTGCATAGCTCATATTTCTTTCTTGTGTTTCCTTTAGATTCTTCTTGATAACCTGCATCTCCTATTTCATCTCTGCCAACATGTCTAGTCCGCTCAATACCCTATTCACTATATCACTCCCGCTTATAGGAGTATTACAACTCCGCCCATACAGTGCCTCAAACAGAATCATCCTCAGTGACTCTTGATACCCATTATTATAAGCAAACTCTACCAGTGGAAGATATTCTTCCCACCTTCGTTGCCGATGCATAACCTACATTCTCAAAAATGTCTTCCAGAACCCTGTTGAACCTCTCTGTCTATCCATCTGTTTGCAAATGATAAGTTGTGTTGAAGGCCGACTCGGTACCCAAACCTGCAAATAACTCTTTCCAAAACCGGGAAGTGAACTTAGCATCTTTGTCTGACACAATCTTCCTACGAATACCATGTAATCTCACTATATCTTCGATGAAGACTTGTGCTATCTCACTAGATGAATATGTATACTTAAATTTTATGAAGTGAGCTTCCTTTGTCAACCTCTCAACCACAATCATGATGGAATCATGTTGTCTAGATGTCCTCGGAAAACCTGTGATTAAATCCAAAGAAATGACCTCCCATTTCCACTCTGGAATAAAAATCGACTATAGTAGACCACCCAGATGCTTACACTCTTGCTTTACCTCCTAAAAATCCAAACACCTAGCCAAACACTCTGCCACTTCCTTCTTTAGGTTCGAACAATAGTAGAACTTCTTCACAATTGTCAATGTCTTTTGATATCCCGGGTGACCTCAATACAACTTAACATGATATCTACAAGATAAGCTTCTTAAGCTCACTGATGTCTGACACATAGATCATTTCCCTAAATCTAAAGAAACCATCAGTCATGAGACGATAGTCCACATCCTGTTCACTTGTACCTTGCTGCTGTAACTTCTGCTTAAGCTTATGGTACCTGTCATCTTGTTGTCCTCCCTATAAGATCAAACCCTGTAAATTTGTCCCATATGAACTCATAGTTGCCATGTGATTTAACTGCACTCTTTTGTTAAGAGCACTTGCAACCCTATTCTCTTTTCTTAATGTACTTGATCTCGAAATCAAACTCAGTAAGAGTGGCCAACCACCTAGCTTGCTTAACATTTAGATTTGGTTGGTCAAACAAGTAGCTCAACCCATTGTGATCACTCATCAAGATGAACCTCCTGCCAAAAAGATAGTGCCTCCACATATTAATTGCATGAATGATCGATGCCAACTCAAGATCATGTATCACATAGTTCTGCTCATGCTCATTCAATATCTTTGACTCATAGAATGCCACTTATCCCTCCTACATCAGGATTCCACAAAGTCCTCTCTTGCAAGCATCTGTACATACCACAAACTCTTTATCTGGATCTGTAATCTTTAGAGCTGGAGCATTTATCAACAACTGCTTCGACGACTCAAAAATTGCTTCACCTTCCTTTGTCCATTCAAATTTATTTCCCTTTCTTTGCAATTATGTAATAAGATAGGCAATCCATGAGAAATTACTAATGAACCTCCTATAGTAACCTGCCAACCCCATGAACGATCTAACCTCATCCACATTTCTAGGAGCTGCCCATTCCATGATAGCTCTTATCTTTTATGGATCCACTGTTGTTCCTTCCTTGGAAACAACATGCCCCAAGTAATGTACCTTTGTCTTAAGGAAACTGCACCTACTAATCTTGGCATACAACTAATGCTCTCTCAACACTCTCAATATTGTTGCTAAGTGTTTGACATGCTCTTCCTCATTCTTACAATATATCAATATATCATCAATGAATACAATCACAAACTTGTGCAGATAAGGATGCAACACACTATTCATAAAACACATGAAAGTAGATGGAGCATTAGTCAAACCAAAGGGAACTACGACAAACTCATAATGCCCATACCTGGTTCGGAAATTAGTCTTGTAGATGTCCTCTTCTTTAATGCGTACCTGATGATACCTGGTTATCAAGTCAATCTTTGAGAACATTGTTACTCCCTTAAACTGATCAAACAAGTCACATATCCTTGGCAAAGGGTAAGTGTTCTTGATTGTTACCTTGTTCAACTGCCTATAATCAATACACAACCTGAGAGTACCATCCTTCTTCTTCACAAACAATATCGGTGCACCCCAAGGTGACACAGTTGGCCTGATGTATCCCTTTTCAAGCATTTCCTTCAACTACAACTTCAATTCCACTAACTCTAGAGTGTTCATCCTATAACGTGCTTTTGATGTTGGTCTTTTCCTTGGTACCAACTCAATAGAAAATTCCACTTACCTATGAGGTGGCAAATCTAAAATCTCTGCTGAAAACATGTCTTGAAACTACTGTAAAACCAGGTATCTATTCAATACTTGTGCATCCTCAACATCCTTAACTTTATCATTGGAGATATGAACTACAAATAAAACACACCCTTTCTTGCGACTATGCTTCGCCTACATAGATGTAACCATTCTGACTGATGTTGCCTTCTTCTTACCTTGTAAGATTCTTTGTTCTCCATTGTCATCCAAGCACTGAATGGCCTTTTCATAACAATCCACCTTAGTCATGTGAAGATACAACCAATCCATATCTAGAATCATAGTGTATGATCCTATTGAAAGTACATTTAGATGCATTGATGTAAACATACCATTCAACTCAAATGCACAAGCTCTTACCCAATGATGAACTCTCTTCTTAGCACCTGTAGCCAATTGCACTAGCCTGTAACCTGTAACCTGTAAGTGCACCTGTAACAGGTAAACAACAAAACCTGCAAACATGTGAACAACCAAACCTGTAGACATGTGAACAACCAAACCTACAAACCTGTAAACAACCGAACCTGCAAACCTGTAAACAACCTATAAACAACCCAACCTACATCCTAGGGTCTTCTTCTCTTCAATGGCCATATACCTTTAGTCTTGTCTTTCCCTTTCCAACCCTGCTGAGACTATGTCTGATGCTTCATTGCTCATAACAATGTTTCAACTTCCCAATGACTTCTTCCAATGACCAAGGCTCATCATACTCACTCAGATCCTTAAATGCTAATGGTATTCCACTAAAATATATATGAATTTTGGATTTCCCATCCTTAAGATACGATACATGCCTCAATAAATCCAAGAACTTAGTCATGTACTCCTCATCTATCATTGATCTCATCTTCAACTCATAAAAATCCTTAGCTTTACTGTCATAATACCTCTCTGATAAGTAGTTCTTCCTAAAAATCCTTTTGAACTCATGCCAACTCAACTCCTCTGTCTTTATGTCACTGACCCACTTCACATCTTCCCACCATATGTCCACTTTCCCTTTGAGGCTAAAAAATAACTATCCTAGCCTTCTTGTTGTCGGTGTAATCATGTAACTGGAAGAACTTATTCATCCCAAACAACCATGCCCCTGCATATTCCAATTTCTTCAATTATCCATCAATGTAGGTGGCTTGGATTTCTTGAACTCATCCAGAAAATATCCCCTGTCACTCCTCTTGTAAGGATGATAGCGATGATAACCATGATACTTGTCTGAACCACAACTAGAGTAAAGTCCATGTTCACTACCTTTCCTATCAAATGTATCCAAGAACCCGCCATCTATCACTGTGTGATTGATCTAGGTGGATATTGGTGGCCACCCACCAATTCCACTTGGACCCCCACCATTGATTCTTTCAGTTTTTCAGTTTGCTTAATTGTAGCACAATTGACTATTTTTAGCAGTTTTTCGGGTCCTAAACTTATGGAGCCATTTTGAGGCCCTAAACGACGTTTTTTTGGCAATCTACCACCAACAACTTTGCATCTAAAATCATCTTTTCTGTCGTAGTCATCAGAGAGATCTTTCCAACGAGGTATCATGTGCTTTAAACGGAGCCAATTTGACCAAGTCGCAACCCCGGGAAGTTGGCTATCCAACTAACCTTAACGGGGCCCATAAACTCTTGGTGTTACATCTCCTTGGGTTAGGGTTTCGGTTGTTTATGGGTTGCTCTTATTGTCCAATAATAAAAAGGTCGTTGAGCCTCATTGTAATGCAATTTAGAGGCATGTAGCTGCCACAACCCTTCTCAGAGATAAGCTACCATCGCCCAAGCTAGTCTTATTTCCATTCAGTTTGCAAACATATTTCAGTATTTGATATTAATGAAATGAAGTGTTATTTCGACTGCATCGTTGTATTTATGGTTATATATGTAATTTGTCGCGTTCTTGTTTGAATCCGAACTAGTGGTATCAGAGCGGTCTTCTCTTTCTCCGTTTTTCTTTGCATGTCCCCAACGAGGTTGGGATATAAGGAGTTAGGGCTTGAACTGGTCAAACCTTTGCAAGACCAACCTCGCAAATCTTGAAGACTTCCCATGGTGGATGAAAATAAAGGCGAGGGGGCAGGAGATCCTATCAAAATCTTGCTTGAAGAAGCCCTTGAGCAAAAAAGGAATGCGATGATGGACAACTTTGCCAGATCCTTCAGTGGCTACCCAAGGGCGACACATCTACTTCCAACAGCTACTCTGGAAGCACCACACCCTTTAAGGTACAAGTTAACTTTGAAATTCCTATATTTGAGGGTCAGATAGATGCAGACGCTGTAGATAAATGGTTAAATCTGCTAGAAGGATATTTTTATGTTCATGATTTTTCCAGCCGAGAAAAGATCACTTTTGCACTTCTCAAAGCAACCCCCCACGTCAAGGAATGGTGGGAAACCTACTGTGAGCAGAAGGATGAAAGTATGAACTCGCTATTTTTAGCCGCACCCACTTGGAACTCATTTTGGAATGCCATCAAGGAGCAGTACTACCCTATTGGGAGCTATGAAGATAAATACATAAAGTGGACAATGCTGTGACAGGGAAAGGACCAAGATGTGTCGAAGTTTACCAATCTTTTTCATACCCTTTGCACAAAGTTGGGTATCAAGGATTTTGAGAAGCATCTGGTTCTCAAGTACCGCGGTTGCCTGCACAAGTACATCCAGGACGAGATGGAATTCCTAGACATCTCCTTGCTCGACATGGCATACCGATATTTCGTTAAGATCGAGAAAAAGTTTAAACATAATAAGCAAGACTTTGGATTTGTGAATCCGAAGCAAGGGAAAGGTGCCACCAAACCGCAGAACAAAGGACAAAGCTAAGGCGGGACGACCTAGGACAACCTACCAAAGCCACAAGCAAAGAATAATGCCACAAAGCCGAAGAAGGACACGGGAAAGTGGTGTGAGTTCCATAAGATCTCCACTCACAACACAAGTGAGTGTTGGGCCAAGCAGTCACTGGTGGCTGAGCTAAAGGCTTTAGAATCATATGCATGTTCTGACTCTGAGTCAGAACCCAACATGGGGAATAAAAAAAGGAAGCAGATTATCGATGCAAAGCCCAATGCCACCGTTGCCACCATGAAGATCTAAAAGGAGGAACCAAAAGATCCAGAGGAGGAGGAGCGCCTCTTCCACTCCCAGATGTGGGTAAAGGGTTCCCTGCTACAGTTCATTATCAATAGCGAGAGCTGAAAGAACCTCATTTCAGCAAAAGTTGTGAAGCAGCTAGGCTTCTCAACCACAACACATCCACGACTGTACACCATTGGGTGGCTTCAGCAAGGATGAGATCTTCACGTGAGCCAGCAGTGACGCATTCCATACAACATCAAGCCCTTCATGGAAGAGGTATTATGTGACATTGCTCCCCTTGATGTTTGTGATGTATTATTAGGCCAACCATACTTATGGAAGGGACATGCCATGTATGAGTCAAGGCCTCATGTTGTTATTGTTACTTTGGGAAATAAGTTATATGGGATATCGAAGGTAGCACCACCTACTACCATCTCTTTGGTTACTACAAAACAATGCAGTAAGCTCATTTCCAAACCGGGAATTTTGTCTTCCTGATGATACGCCCTTAGGGAAAGAAGAAGACAGTGGCCACAACCTCCAAACAAGGCCCCTCCGCATGACAACAACAGAAGGACAAGGTCATGGAGGAGTACGAGGACATCTTCACCTCCCCCGCAGGGATGCCTCTGCACTGTCAGGTCAAGCACTCCATTAATCTGACCCCAGGTGTGATGTTGCCTAATGAACCAATCTATCGGCACTCCATTAAGGAGAACGACAAAATCAAGAGGCAGATTCAGGAGTTGCTGCAGAAAGGTCACATTCGTCCGATTTCATCATCCTGTAGGAGTCTGGTTGTGTTGGTACATAAGAAGGGTGGGACTTGGAGACTCTGTATGACTATCGAGCGTTGAACAAGATCACTCTGCAAAATAGGTACCCGATCCCACAAATTGATGACCTTCTACACCAGTGGAAGGATATCACCAAGTCCCAATCGAACGCTCCGGTGTGTGGAAGACTGCCTTCAAAGCCAAGGAGGGCCTTTTCGAATGGTTGGTTATGCCTTTTAGGTTGACAAATGTTATTGCAACCTTCATGAGGCTGATGGATGACATCTTGCAGCCATTCACCAACTCATTTGTAGTGGTATACTTGGATGACATCCTAATCGTTAGCCCGAGTTGGGAAGAGCACCTCCACCACATCCGGCAGGTTCTCTAAACACTGCGACAACACAAGCTATGTGCCAATATGGAGAAATTCACTTTTGGCATGACCCAGGTTCAGTATCTGGGATACATTATTGATGAATGGGGGGTGCATGTGGATCGAGCCAAGATCCAATTCATTCGGGATTGGTCAGCTCTAACCACTATGACAAAGCTCTGCAGCTTTCTGGGTCTTGCCAATTTCTACTGCAGGTTCGTGTTGGGATTATCTCATATCACTTGGCCCTTGAGTCAAGTCACTAAGGGAGGAGCGAAAGCAAATTCTTTTGGTATGAATATCAATAGAAGGCATTCACAGAGTTGAAACATCGCCTCTGCTTTGCACCAGTGCTCACATTACCAGACTTGCAACAACCATTTGAGATCAAGATAGATGCCTCTGACTATGCTATTGGGGCAGTCCTTACTCAATAGGGGCATCCAGTGGCATATCACAGTGAGACACTTTCAGACATAGTCTGGAATTATCCCACTTATGACAAAGAGATGTATTCCATTGTGTAGGCCTGCTGTCAATGGAAACATTACATTTTGGGGAAGGAAACGGTCATCCACACAAACCACCAGCCCCTGCAGTTCATGCGGATGCAAGTAAATTTGCAGAATGATCGCCATCAGAAGTGGTCCACATACCTGTAACAATTCCATTTTAATATCAAGTATAAGAAAGGCAACACCAATAATGTTACAGATTGCCTCAGTCGACCACTGATCATGGCGTTAACCACCGTGCTCAACTCTTATGGGCACGAGACTTCTAATTGGTCACTTCTCTACAAAAGTGACCTAGAATTCAGCCACACATACTAGACGCTCTTGGAGGGTCAACAAGTTCCAAATTTTCACCTTTAGGATGCCCTATTATGCCACCTGGGACACCTTTGTGTTCCTTCAAGCGAGCGTGCCAAGATGATTTGGGAAGCACACTACAGTCGGGTCATTGGGAATTTTGGGGTCGAGAAAGCGGTGTTAGTACTGCAGAAGTATTTCTATTGGTCGAATCTTCGACAGAATGTTGGGAAGTACATCAGATCCTGCACTGCCCGTGCCATTGCCAAACTAACCATTAAGAAGCAAGGCCTCTATACTCCGCTACCTACCCCTTGTCGACCTTGGGAATCCATCTCCATGGATTACATGTCAGGTCTTCCTTTTACTAAGCATGGCAACAACTGTGTTTTTGTGGTCGTCGACAGATTCTCGAAGATGGCCATTATGGCTACCTGCAAGAAGAATATCACAGTGGAAGCCACTGCTAAACTCTTATTTGAATGAGTGTGGGTACACTTTGGGATCCCACAATCTATCATCTCAGATCAGGACAACAAGTTCCTCAGTACATTTTGGTCCAATCTTTGGTCGATGCTGGACACCAAGTTCACTAAGTCCACAACTTTCCATCCCCAAACTAATGGCCAGATAGAGGTCGTCAACAAGATTATCGTACACATTCTGCGCATGTACAACTCAAAGCATCCACGTACATTGGATGAGAGCCTCCCCTATGTCCAGCATAGTTATAACCGAGCTCTCCATAGCTCGACTGGCCACATCCCTTTTCAGGTGGGCTTGGGATTCCAGCCATTATGTCCCATTGATGTGGCCATGCCATTTGCAACTACTCAACTAG